>MJUU01054390.1:26626-88867 GCA_002080025.1 Modiolus philippinarum | reverse complement strand
TCTATTAATTATTATGCCGATATCTTTATTATCAGTATCAATTTTATTTTTAGAATGACACAAATAATCCAACCGTTCGCGCATCCTTACTGCACAAGTACCCTCGTGCCTGTATGGTCGTGGATGTGACAGTACACTCGTGGATGTAGCTGATAGACCCTACTCCGTTTCTAAGCCTCATCCTTATATTGTGTTTATTCAAGTCAATGTACTATTATTGTCTATTTTTATACCGGTGAAACGAATTCGGTGGAGCTGCATTATTAAAACGGAAATTTCATTGTTTTTAACATTTCATTTTCGTAGGAAAATTGTAGGATACGTTTTAGTGCAGAGGATTGTTGTTCTATTTTTCTTTACGTTTTACACAGATTCTATTAGAATTCAACATAGCTTGTTGATTTTTTAACCAGTCATATTTCAGACATTAAAATAGCTAACATCGATTTTCCTTCTCTTTAATATCCAGCTCTGTTTTATACAATTGCATGTTAAATTTTGTCGATATCCGGAAACATTGCTTTTTACGTACTAAATGTGTATTTACGTACCTACATGTATTCCCTCAAGTATAATGAAAATTGCATATCTCGCGGTTCATGATTAATTGCTAATTTAAAGGTACAATTTCATTTTTTTTATATAAACAGTAAGACATCAGGGCCTACTTCGATTCGTCCAACTCGGGTCGACTGGAGTTGCAAAGTCAGTATAAATGCGCATGCTCGTGTTCCATCCGAATCGGTCTGTAAACTCTACAATCGAGTCATCTCTCAAAATGGACGACATAGATCTAGCTGCCGTTGTAAACTTTCTTTTTATGGACGAAGACTCTGAACAATTTTACGTTCATGTCTGTAACATTTTAAAAGATCTTGTTTCCGTTCTGGCTGCAATGCTACCTAGGGAAGAAATTCCACGGATTACTAATTTTGTAGAAATCACCGTTCCCAGATGTTCAGCAATGGATTTTCGTCAACATTTCCGCATTGACAAATCTACTTTTGATGTCATTTTGCAGATGTTGACCCCTTCATTAATTTCCCACCATACTGGTGGTAAAGAACAGGTAGCAGTGGAAAAACAAGTACTGCTATTTGTTTGGTACTTGGCAAATCGAGAGAGCATGAGGGAAACTTCCTACGTATTTGGACTTTAGTCGTCGACAACTCACTCCATCATAGTTCGCGTTAATTTGATATTTAATGAAGTTTTCCAGAATGTAAGTAAATATGATACCCCGGTCCTAGCTACTAGCTCCATCTTGTCCAAAGCTATTGATATTCTTGTCCAGGAGGCTCTGCCTTTCTTTTTTGTGTGTCTAAAACGGAGAAAAATAGATCGAAAATAATATCTATGATTACACATGTATTTGAGCCTTCTAATGTTTTTCTTGATTAATAGGTTTTACATTTATATGTGGTTACCAGACCTTTTCAATGATGACCCTAATAATTATAATTATTAATAACACATGCATAAAGTTAATGATTACTTGATTCTCAGCCCTACTCTCTATGTTGAGCCTAGTATTTGTATCCATCTTGTCAGAAGAAATCTTCAGATACAACACAGCTTTCATATTTATTTCAAATTAGCCTTGTCTGAATGATTATTTTTCTCATTACGATGCTGTATTTGAACAAATCCCTTTTTGAATCAGTATTCTGTTATCACTCTGCTTAGTGTTTATTTTTTTTATTGTTGTTTTTTTTGTATTTTGTCCCATATAAAAATTATTTACATGTACATATTTTTGGTTTTGTGGCTATTAGATTGTTGTCTCATTTTTATATTACCCTGTAAAAAGTAAAAATGCCTTGCCAACTTTAAATTTGTTTCTAGGAGTCTAAGAAGAACAAAACATGAAAAATAGAATAAAAAACATATCCCCTTTTAAAGTTAAATGGTTGTTCCCTGAGCAAAGTTGTTTTATAGTATAATAATTTTTAAATAGATATGTTGGACTAAATTATTTACTAATAAACCTTGATAGTACAATGGAAGTACACTTGAACTTTATGTTGAAGAGATTGAGGTTCAAATCCTTATCAAGGTTGACTAAATTTGTTTTCTGCAAACGGTTTAAAATCATTGACAATTGGCTTTTGTGTGACTTATCTATGTATTTTGTGATTATGAATTTTAATCCTGTATTCCCTGCACTTTCGAACGAAAGTTTGGGATAATGCTGTTGCCTCCCTCTGTCCGCCTGTTTTGTTGCATAATTGTATTATTATAAGTTTAGGGGGTATCTGTATATAGGAATCACCCTGTCTGTCTGTCCGTTTGTCAACACTTCTTGTCCCCTTAAACCCTATGAAGGATTTTGATGAAACTTTACACAAAGGAAGGAACCTATATAGAGATGTGCATGAAGAAATATAAATAATGTCCGAAACCAGCAAGGGGAGATAATTTGACTGACTTTTCATTGATTCCTTCTGCATAGATTATATCGTAAGCGCAACTCCTCTTAAACCACTTGGATTATTTTGATGTAACTTTACACAAAAGAAGGGCACTATATGGAGATGTGCATGAAGGAATTTAATTATTGACCGACACCACGAAATGGGGATAATTTGACTTTTCACCGATTCCTTTTGCAATGATTTTTTGGACTTTGTCTCATGTTCATTTTAAAAATTTTCAAACAAGAATTCAAAAGAGCAGATGTGAAATAAAGCAAGGAAGGGAAACGTTTATTTGAGCTTGCAAATATACAAGTGCTGAATTCTGTGTTTTTGTCTGATTTCGACAGAATATTTTCTTTGGAACCCTTGTGAAAAGTTATTTCTTAAAATAGGTAGATATCAATATGTCCATACTTGTATTGTGTCCACACTTGTACTGTGTCCACACCTGCACTTTGTCCACACACACTTAAATTTGCACTTAACATATTGATTCAGGGTTCAATGAGCGGGGGGTATAACTGGCTGCCATTTAGCGACAGCTCTGGTTGACACAGATGATACAGTTTTAAAAGTGGCATTTATTTACACAGATGATACAATGGCCAGACAACAGAAGACAAAATGAACTAGAAACGTCTTTTCAGCTGTCTTATCACATTCCAAATGTGATAGGTATAATAGATGGCACTCATATCCAACTTGGTGCACCCATAGAGGGAGACCAAGACTACATCAACAGAAAAGGTTATTCGTCTTTGGTACTTCAGGTATATTTGGTTTACCAAAAATTTGTTACGGACAGCTGTTGTTCAAGAAATAAACAAAACATAAATATTATTATCTTAACATGTCAAACCATATATAGGATGTCTCGATAAAAAGGTCATACATAAGAATAATTTCTGTTAGTATTCACCGACATACACACAAGTACAGGACCTTTTTTGATACAGATTTTGTCTTGTGTACATTTACTTCATATCTCTTAATAACTTGTTACTTGCAATATTTAGTCCTACTTTATTGTTGAGGGCTTCGCGATGACTTGAAGATGCAATGAAAAACAATGATAAAGGCTTTGTTACATTGTTTGGTTTGACTACATATTGACGGGATTTTGTCTCATGTTTATTTTAAAAACATCCTTCACTTGTACATGGAATGTTCATTTTAAAACCGATATGACAGACTGTGTTGAGATATGACAGATTGTGTTGAGATCAGGTTGCCATATTTGGTGAAAAGTTAAAATCATTTTATTATCTGCCTTTTGTAAACCATGAAGTTATTGTTTGCATTATTTTTCTACACTCAAAAAATGGATGTCGAAATGTCTTTAAAATATGACGTGCTTTTTACTCTTTCCAGGTTTAATTTGCAATATATTATGCCACCATATATGAAACACCAAGTTAAGTAGTGTGAATAACCAAAATGTGTAGAATTTCATGGGACTTAACAAAAAATGCTAGTTCCAAAGGGATTTCAGCGTTTCCCTGTGACTTGGAAATATTCCCACAGGAAGGATAAGAAACCCCACGAGATGCACTGAAATGTCATGGGAAAATGCATTTCCCATATGGTTTTGAAATTCCCATGTTTTTCAAATTGCTATTGTGTAAAAGATATCCTGTAATAAAATGTTAGGTCCCATGAAATTCCACGCATTTTAATTATTCACACTAATTGGTAGCTCTCAGAAATGGACTTGCACAGAAAATGAATTGCATTGAAATGAACATGTAATATTAGAGCAAGGTAAACATTTCAGCACTTTATTTAAATTGTATCTAATTCAGGTCGTGGTTGATGACAATCTTATCATTACAAGTGCACAGACAGGGTGGCCAGGATGTGCACACGATGCACGGGTTTTACGGAATACAGAACTTTTCAACAAAGCTGAAAATGGGAATCTTGCTGAGAAACATTTACTAGGGGATTCAGCTTATCCATTGAAAAACTGGCTATTGACACCATTTCGTGACAATGGGCAATTGACTGGTAGACAACGAAGATTTAATAGAGCTTTATCTTCATGTCGTCAAACTGTTGAACGAGCAATTGGCCATCTAAAGGGTCGTTTTAGAAAGCTCAGGGAAATTCCACTTCATAACCCAAGAGATATCTGCTATTTGATAATGACAGGGTGCAAGTTTCATAATCTGTGTATTATACATGAAGATACTATTGACGAATATATTGGACAAATCAATGTGCAACACCCAAACAAGTACCCAAACTTATATGGAAATGCTCAAGATGGTGTAGCCAAAAGAATTCAAGTAATGAATATGCTACCCTAGCTGACATTAAAAGTATGTTCTGTTGGAAAAAAAAATAAAACAAAATAGTTTCAGTAATTTTTATTTTTGCCAATAACAAATTGAAATGATTGAACTATATGACTGACTGTCTCATAACAAAAATAATCATAACTCTTCACAGTTTGACAGTATCTCAGTTTGGACCACCAACTAACAACATTGTATTTTCCTATAGCATATCAGCATACTGCATATTTTCAAACTTAATCAAACCATTGTTATACCAAAGTAAATTCTACATTTTGCAACCTCTTGTTAAATAAATCTTCATCAAGATCGTAGTCTTAAAAGTACATAGTTATGCCCCATATATACATGTAGAATTCTTATCCCCATTAACATTAATGTAAAAAATAATTATCAGATATTTTTTTTCATTCTTTTTATCTAAGTGTGACTTTTTGTCACTTGCAACAATGAAAAATAAAGAAAAAATGAAGTAACAATAGGAAACTACTGGAACTATATCACATAGAATATAAAAGCAAATTTTTAATAAGTCAATCTCAAATCCACCATTGGTGGCTCAGAATCCAAACACCTTAATGATGGTGTTGAATATACATATCTATCGTATTTCAGTTCATGATATGGTATAATGTCAATTATGCTGTGGCAAAATGTGACCCTCCAATTTGTATTTACAATGTTTGCCCACCTACTGTCACTTTGGGGGTCTACCTCAATACACGAAAGTTTCCTCCAGTGACTCAACATCACCTCCATCAAAGAAGGGCTGATAAAAATTGTATCAATTGCTCTAAAACTCAATAAATTTGGTAGTAACCTACTAAGATTTCCAAAAAAACCCCAATTTAGTCTTCTAAACCCACTTATGTCCAAACCTTTCAATGACTTACAGTTCATCAAAACTTCTAACAAATAAGTGTCATTAAAAAGAGTGTAATAGCCTCTTAATACCAAAATTTCAAGATTGACAAGATTTTTCAAAAAATCTAGCACAGTACAACATATAGCACTTACATATAATTTAGTAAGATTTGTAGCCAGTGAAAAATATTCGTTCAGATTTTTATATATAAACACCCTTCTTACTTTTATTACTATAAATCTCATTCAAAGAGATTTCTGTTTAAAAAGTCGATAGAGAAACCAATTAACTTTTTTCACATTCATAAGGTCTGTGATATCCAAAAATTGCATAATACACACCACCAATTCTTCCGGTAAATCACAAAGTTCCTGCAAAACCAGTACATTATACAATAAATTAAACATTGAATATTTATATGTCTACAACAACAAATTTGTAAACTAACAGTACAAACTAAACTAACAGTCTACAAAACTCAAAGCAGTCCTTATATTTTTACAGCCCTCTTTTATTTTTTTTTCTGTGACAATGAAAATTTAAAAATGGTAATCAAGATCTATATGTTGCTCTGTAGTACATGGCATTACCAATGCATTTATTTCTTTTCATAGAGATCAAAAAATCTATCAAATCTTTTCAGTTTTTTCTCCCCCGGCTCAAGCATCATTTCCTTAAACTCTTCATTTTTTTCTCAATTTTTTCAACAAGACTTAGAAGTTTATCTTATGTAGATAAAGGCCTTTTTTTATATTGTGTTTTTTCTTAGAAACTTCCTTTTCTTTCTCAACCCCTGATTTGTCATTCTCAGCAACAGTATTTTTATTGTCGGAATCCATGGTGAAAAGTGGTTTTGTACTGGCTTTGTTGCCATATAATCTGCTAAATGTTTCGTAATGCTTGCAAGAAGTTTTCTTGTTGCCTGTTTTTCTATTCCAGTCAACAACTTCATTGAAATTTTTTTTCAAGTTTTTCCACTTGTCTATTGCCTGCTTTGCACTTAGCTCGATGTTGTGTTTTGCCATTTCCTCAACAACTTTTCCCCACAATGTGGTGTGGACCTTGTTATCTTGAAATTTTTGTTCCATACTTACCCTTGTTTTAACTAGTAGCTTCTCCTCTTTGTCAGTCCACTGGTGACCTTTCTGTACCATGCTAAAACTACAAGATGGTGACTCTTCGGAATCATTGTTGCAAGAAGAACTGGTGGGTGCTGTTGGTTCTGAAGTTTTCTGTGCTTGTGCTGAAGTCTCTGACTGTCCAATTGTTAACTCGGATGCAGACATATTTTCTAAAGAAAAAATATAGGATTTTACAGATTTTATAGACCTTGAAACAACAAAGCATGCTGAAAATTTCAACCATATCGGCAAGTAAATATGAAGTGTGAGCAACTGCTTATGTTCAGCCTCATGATTTCAAGATGAAAAACAAAAATAAAAGCATTGACTGTATTAATAGGCATGATAGAGATTTTCTTTCATTTACATTTATTCTACATTCCTTCACTTACACATTTAACTCTTAAGACAAATACTGAGAAAGTGTCATGCATATACCATACATAATGCAACCTAAGACTGCGAGAATAACTGTATATGAGAATTTGAAATTGATATTGGACTGGTGCTAGTTGACATTTAACCCACGGTTTAAAAATATATTCCTGTTGCAAGGATATCACACACAGGAGATTCTTTATATAACACATTTCACTGCTCACATGTTATACGGGATAAAGCAATCTAAAAATATAGAATATTGATGTCACTGGGATACAAAAGAACATAAGTGTCATTTGAAAAAAATATCTATGTCGTAATTACAACATAACATGTAATTATGGCATACTATGTCAAACGTATGCCGTAATTATGTGGAATGTCGTAATTTTGACATAGTGTATTGAAAGTATAACATAGCTATGACAAAATACAATTTACTTACCAGAAACTGACTTTTTCTTTTTTTAATTCAGTTATGACTGCCATCTTCACTTCTAAAGCTGAAAAAATATATATAATATTCTTCCTTCTCTTCTATAAATCTAAATTATACTGTGTTAGGATCAAGCAAGATAATCAAGAAAATTTCTGAGGAAACAAGATCATTCCCTTATACATGTAGCAAACAAGATCATTTCCTAATAGCAAACAAGACCAAAATATCTTCAGCAGATGATTTCTTAAGTCAGCAGATAACATCTTCAAGAAACAAGATAATATATTAAGCACGAAAAATTATTTGCATGTCTGAAATAAACCACCATACAATCTGAAGATCTGAAAGGTTGACAATTATTTTAACCATGGCTCTGTTTAATTTGCAACTTTGTGTATTTTTATTTTTACTTATCGGCACTTACAATTTTCAGACAGCAAGAATTTTCACAGATAAACTAGAGGCTCAGAGACTGAGCCTGTATCGTTCACCTGACAGAATTCTTAAAAGCAGATGACGAAAATGATGTTTTTCCAATATAGTCCAATAGTAAACTAAGTTTCGCGCTGGCACCCATGTTTTTTATCTGATCCACAAGAAATGAGCAATCTTTGTAGAGGACCTTCTATACAACGTTCCTGTAAAGTTTGGCTGAATTTGCCCAAGGGATTACAGAGGAGTGATCAAGATAGGATTTTCCCATAGGTCCAGTGTTAAACTATGTTCAGCGCTGGCAGCCATGTTTTTTGTCGAATCGGAACTAAATGGGCGATCTTCGTAAAGACCCTTCCCTACATAATTCCAGTACAGTTTAGTTAAATTTGCATCAATTCTTTCAGAGCAGATGATAAAAATGATGTTTTTCCCATCTGAGGGTCAAATATTAAACTAAGTTCCACGCTGGCGGCCACGTTTTTAACGGATCGGAACGAAATGAGCAATCTTTGTAAAGTACATCATTCCTGTAAAGTTTGGTTGAATTTGCTTCAGTGGTTTCAGAGGAGAAGATGAAAATTTGAAAAGTTAACGGACGATGGACTGACGGACGACCGACGCCAAGTGATGGCAATAGCTCACACTGACCATTTGGGTCAGGTGATCTAAAAAACTTGCCATTGTCAGAAGAACAAAGTAATGAGCATATGTTTTGACAATCATTTGGGTAATGTTTATATTTTTAAATGATATGATGCATTTTCTTCTTGCAGAACAAATTGACTCTCAAGAGCCTTTATTTGCTCATCTGGCTTTATACTAACATTATAACCAAAAACACTCCACTGCAGTTGTAACCATTGGTTACTGATGGCTAAGTAATTATGACAAGAATTAAATGCAATAATTCCAATAGAGGAAAATGCTTTATGATAATTTTGAAATTTGATATTTTGAAACAATGAGTTTTAATACTGCATACTCAGGTCATGATTCGGGCAAGCTTGGTTGATATTGGCCAGGCAATTTCAGAGAAGATCTTTGAAACTGTTGATGGATGGACGACAGACGCCTAGTGGTGGCAAAAGCTCATATGGCCCTTTAGGCCCTCAAAGTTTAGACCATGTACATGAGCAAGAAATATGACAACGAAGCTTATTTATTTAATTTGAAATAACAAAAAGACACATGTTAATGTACTTATACCAACTTTAATCCTTACCCACTTCATCTGAAACAACGGCAGTAGAATACCGAAGGAACAAGGGAAGCAATGACTACAAAAATCGAAGTCCAAAGACATGGCAAAAACGGTAACAGATAAAATCAAGGACGTGAGACAGCTACAATACACGGAAATTATAAAAAGATAACATTAAGAACTAAGCCACACATAGTATGAACTCCAATGAAAACCGGGAGTGACATCAGGTGCTCCGGAAGGGTAAGCATGTCCTGCTCCGCTAGCGGCATCCGTCACACTATCATTGAGTCAATCCAGGGTTGAGTAAAATCCGATTATGTAAAATCCGTGAAGACGTGAAATCTAGCTGAAAATGTCCGTTTTCATTTGGGACACAGACACGTCATATCTGTCAATGATGTCATGGTGACGGCCATAGAATTTCTGAAGGGATGAAAGTAACAAAGGCTGAACAAATCCCTGACTAAGCAGCTTTTGGGGCAGTGTTTTTGCTCTAACTAAAAAGTCACTATATAAACTGCATGCCCGACAGTAACTGAGAAAAGAATTTTTTTCCACGTCTGTTGAACAATGGAATTTTTCACCGTCCAAATACACATATGTCATTCTAAAAATAGAATGTCAAAAAACTTTAAAATAAATGTATGAACAATTAGTTGTTCCTACTGAGACATTTCCCTCAGAAATCATACATTCGAACAAAATATTCTATGCACATCGTAAGAAGTCTGGAAATATTTATTTGTAGAACATGACCGTCCTCAGACACCACTTTCGGACCCTGTACTGTTGTTCGTATGCAATATTGTATATAGAGTAATACACGTGGTAATAACTAATACTTCAGATTGACTGTAATTTAGCGTAAAACATAATCATTAATGTTGAAATACGGTGTAAAATAAATTTTCCGGAAGATTTCTCTTGCTTTTGGGCTACTTAGCAATATATCAACTATTTTATATCTTACTCTTCAACGACGTTCTTTTCTGCCGCCATCTTAACTCTACATCAAACCTGCCCCGACCCAGGGTTGATTTCGAGTTAACTCGGGTCGACAAACTCGGAGGGTTTGATTGGAACTCGAGTTAACCCGAGTAACTCTATTAACCCGAGTTGGACGAATCGAAGTAGGCCCAGATGTAACAAATGATACTGGATAAATCGCATGGCAGACATCTTGAATTTTTCGTACGTGCTTACGATTGAAGTGAGACAGCCTCCCGAAAAGAGGGTAAGATAGAAATTTCTCACACCCTCCAAAATCACGAGATATCTCTATCCCCTAGGCGAGAAAGGGAAATTTCACACCGCTGTTGTATCTCAAAAGTGAGAATATAATAATTAGTCATGGTCTCAAATGTGAGACAGGACAATTCCATCCGAGGGTTCACATTTTCCAGTCAGAAACGAGGCTTGCCGAGTTTCTAATGATAGAAAATGTAAGACCGATAGTGGAATTGTCCAGTCTCACATTTTTTAACCATGACTGATTATTTTTCTCGCATTTCTCTGCAAAAAATTAGAAAAAATAAACATGGCCGCCGATACACGAAAATCTATTCTCCGAAACTACGCAACGTAGCAAAAAATAAATTGCATAATTGAAAATATCGCATGTGTTTTGGATTTGTACTAAAAGTACAAAACTCTGAACTAGAATCTTAATTAAGCGTAGTTTTTCATGAGTTTCTAAAATGAAGCGGTGTAAAAAATCGACGTTGTCGCACCAGTTCGGGGAAGTTGTATTTTTTCTGACGTTTCAATATTGTGACGTGACTCTTTCAAGGGTGGTCATGTGATGTGAGATTAATAGGATCTTGCATAAGGTCATATTAAAGATCGGGATATCTTTCACAAGTATAGGAAATTTCGTCTTTTCTTGAGTGGAGCGTAGCGGAACGAGAGGAAAAGACGTAGAATTTCTTACATGAGTGAAAGATATCCCAATCTTTAATTTTGATCATATGCAAGTACCTGTTTCTTCCGTAAAAGCGAAAAGAAACGTCTAGAAACCTTTACTGTCTGAACAACGTTGTCGCCATTTGAGTATTCTTTACATTGTGACGTCATGTGTTTTATGACGTTTAGTCATGGTTACGATTGTTGTATCACAAAAATCAACACGTCTGGTTGGTCATTTACAGTTGTGAGATGAGGTCGCGTGCATCGATCTCACATGGGTGATCTCCCACTGTAAACCAACATTTACGGAAGAATTCTTGATCTTGCATTTTCACCGGTGTTAGATTCAAATAATATCACATGGGTATCTCACACTGGATTCTTGTGTAACACACGTTCAGAAATGTGAGAAATATTAGTCCCAGGTACAAAGAAAAAACCCAAACAACAAAACAAGTAGCCTCAAGCTATAGCCTAGTGTGGATTTTTTTCTAAGTTTTAACGGGTATTAATTCAAATTGTTTGAACACTGCCAATAATTGTAAATAATCAACGGCTATTACCCAAAGAGAGGCAACTCAATTTAAAATAGAAAGAGAGAAAAAAAGTTTGTTTTGGGGGTGTGGATTTGATATGTTCCATGTCGGATAACAATTCAATATAGGCAATAGAAAGCTGAAATTACTTTGTATGATCATCCCACGTATAGCACATACAAAAAGAGGAATGGGGAAATGAACGACGATTTTCTAAATGCCGCGTTTGATTTGATCTGCACTTGAAAAGACACAGGTTCTCGAAATGACTATCACGATGATCACAGCAACTCAGATGCTAACAATAATACACTGTTTGATATTGTTTAATAAAGATTTATGAAGGCTTATTTTGTAAGGTTACATGTGTACAAAGTCGAATTATCAAAACCTTGTCTCGTGCACGTGGTCTCGTGTCAGTAATGGAGTAGGTAACATTATTTGTTTATGACAGTAAATAATCCCTTGAAATACTCTGTGCTACAGAAGCAATATTCGTCAACATTTTACAGTTTTCAGTGCAATTACTACAACTTTCTCACTTTGCAATATGAATACAAAAAGCGGCACGTGTCGTGTACATATGCCTATAATAATCTAATACGAGTGGCTTTTATAACAGTATTATGACAAGCTGGCTTAGAAATGGAACTTTAATTTCTGTCTTAATCTTTTAAGATATTTGTTTGACATTTATGTATTTCAACACTATAAGTGTTCATTTTAAATGTCATGAAATGGATATATTTTACTTTGTGTACATAGCCCTAATTTGCATTGTGTGAGATTTTATCCATGTGATGTACAAACAAAAAATATTCATTTAACATTATTTTCGATTAATTCATGACATAGGCATTTGCAGTTGGTAATTTTCATACCCTAATAAGAAGCAAAATTGCTACAAAATTTTTATTTTTATATCATGCTTAATTTTGTAGATAAAAAAATAACAAAAGTAACATTTAAAAGAATATTTAACTGACTAAAACATTACATTTTTATTGGGATCAATTGCACAATGACTATCTCATTTGGAATTTTACAGGAAAAAAACATTAAGTTTTCATAAAAAATAATGAACTTTTCCAACCAAATAGCCTTACAATATTTTTGTTTGTATGTAAGCAACATTATCTCGACTGCCTTGTGAAGGAGATGGGTATCGACAGTTCATCTGGAAACCCTACTTATACCCCTACTACAATATCGAGGGATGAGATTGTAAAAACTCACAATTCAGTTTTAGCATCATTTGGCATTAAATGATGAAAACAATCAACTCCCTTACATCTACTGGGTACCTATCTTCATAAGAATCCATACAAGCAGAGATTCATTGCCGGGACTTCCAGATGCACCACGTAACCTCTTTCACAAGTTGACCGCAGTCAGAGATGGCCTGAAAAATTACTGTAATAAAGCTTACTCCACAAGCGGTGTGAATCAAATGTCGATTCTTAAAAATTCAAAAGGTCTCCTTGAACAGCTCAACCAGTCTTATCCATTGTCATAGCATTCAAACCTTTGATTTTTCTACTCTTTATACAACCCTGCAACGCAATAAACTGAAAACAGTAATTGCACATTTAATACATCAATGTTTCTGCACTAAAAATGAAGAACGCTGATACACCTATTTAGTTATAGGGAAAGACATGACATATTTTGTTAAGAACCACACTGATTCAAATAAGAAGTACACCGAGACTGACGTTATCAAAATTTTAGAATTTTTAATCGACAATATCTTTGTGGAATTCGGAGGTCGTGTTTTCAAACAGACAATAGGGATTCCCATGTGAACTAACTGTGCGCCGCTTTTAGCTGACATTTTCCTCTAGGGACCGACCATTTAACCTGAAGGGGGGAGGGGGGTTATGGTTTTTTTTTCAGGACAGAAATTTTTTTTTTCACGTGGATCAACAAAATATTTTTCCAAAATTAACATTATTTTTTGGGGCAGAAAGCCTCCACCAGAATTTTTTTTTTCATCATTTTGACAGCCAAAATATTTTTTTCACATAAAATCAGGTCCAAAATATTTTTTTTAGAAAAAACCATAGCCCCCCCTTTCAAGTTAGATGGTCGGTCCCTTACTCGTACGAGGCCAAGTTTTTACCAGGGCTTATTCAAAGAAAATAAAAATATTTAGCCCAGTCTTTTAATTTCAGGTTCCGCTACATAGACGATGTACTTTCTCTTAATAATCCTAAATTTAAGGAGTATTTAAATCAGATCTATCCCAATAAGCTTGAAATTAAGAAACAATTGAAACACCTACTTCAGCTTTGTACCTAGATCTGTTATTGTATATTGACGAATATGGACGTTTGAAGTGTAAGCTTTATGATAAGCGTGATGATTTTAATGATTTCTCAATTCTGAACTTTCCCTTTCTTAGCAGCAATATACCTACCTACATTGTACCTCTCCAGCCTATGGAGTGTACATTTCACAGTTGATTCGTTACTGTCGAGCGTGTAGTTTGTACGTGATTTTTTTAACAGAGCAAAAACACTGTCCCAAAAGCTGCTTAGTTAGGGATTTGTTCAGCCTATGTTAATTTCATCTCTCAAGAAATTCACCATAACATCATCAAAAGATATGACGTATCAGTATCCCAAATGAAAGTGAACATTTTCAGCTAGATTCACGTCTTCCCGGATTTGACTAATGACTTTGACATTTTCCTGGATTGACACACTCACAGTGTGACGGGTGTTATTAGCAGAGCAGGACATGCTTACCCTTCCGGGGCACCTTTTGTCACTCTCATTTTCACTGGGGTTCACACTGTGAGTGCTTTGTTTTGAATGTTGTGATTTCTATTTCCATGCTTTGTATCTGCCTAACGTCATTGTTTTGTGTCTTACGTCATGTTGTTTTCTGTGTTCTCGTTTTAGTCATGCCTTTGGACTTCGATTTTTGTAAATTTCACTCCTTTGTTCCTTCGGTATTCTATTGTCGTTGTTTTGAAGAATACGGGTCTTAGTCAGTTAGGTAATAATAAACAAGTTGTTCCCTGTTGAAAACACTTGTTTAATTTTCTCTAATGTAGAAAGCTATTACCAGACTATGCTAGTAAACCTGTTGGATTTTGAAAGATAATGGTAAATTACTTACGCAGAGAACAATTAGAATTTTTCCAATGCATCACTAAGTGGGTATAGTTACAACCCGAAACTTCTATGCAATGGGCATATTGTGATATTTTCTTTAAGGGTCTACTACGATCCCAATAATTGCCTTCCGGGTCCCGTTTACAGGAACTATTGAGAATATTAGATAAATATCGGTCGGACTCTTGTCTAGTTTAAAAAAATCATTTTCCGTAACGTATATTACAAAAACTAAAAATAACAATTAGATATATGCGAGTATGACTTTAAGGGTAGGGTGATCAAATTTTCAGGACGTTATTTATTTTTGTTTTTTAAATGTTACTTGTTAGACCTGACATTTCCAAATGTTTGTGGGAACAAAATACGTCCTAAAATAATAACAAGTCTATCTGCCGCTCGACATGGGAATAAATCTCTGAAATACGCTATCAAGTCTTGTGTTTTAACGCTATTATGTAGTAGATAAAGAACTTCTTTATCTTCCGAGGTCTACCGAGGTAACATCAGGAAATGCTTTATCTAATGTATATCCCAGCACTTTATCTTGTCATTTATCTTTATCACTCTTAAAAAGCTCTATTAATCCATTCCCACATAGTATCACTCTATAGCAATCCGTTAAGAAATGTATTTGTATTATTGTGTAAACTGTAATTTGTTAAGAAAACCTTCCAGTTTCAGTAGTAAAAGATTATAAAATAGGAGAAAATTTATGTAAAATAACGTACTGTATGATAACAATTTTAATGTGTTTTTCTGCTAAGAATCTGCACAGTTTTTAGATAAAAGATTTAACTAGAATATAAAATATTTAACTTATACAGCACTTGAGTAATTTTTGCCCATTCACAACAATTCGATACTATGTACAACAATGTGCAATTGAAAAAAATACACCACAATTTCGAAAATATACGCCATTTAAAATTTGCTAGAATTTTATTCATTTCGAGGAGACCCTTCCGGAAGCAGTCTAGTCATATTTAGCGTTCAAAAACAGTGCTAAGAACCGATGTTCTTGCATTTGAGTCTTATATTGTTGTTCCTAGATGGCATATCTATATTATAGTAATTGATGTATTCAGCAATATCGTAATACAAAGACTGCCCGAGAGCCATGGTATGGACCAGATTTTTTTTACCGATGGCATCAATACTGCAAGATAGAGAATGTCATGTGATTGGTTTAAGGCCAATAGAATTCCAGATTTTTTACTGATATGCAATAATCTTTTATATTCATCAACTTACTAGAATATAATATGGTAAACATTAATATGAAGACAATCCCTGTCTAACTGTTGTTGATGGGTTTTCAACGAGTTAACATCGTCTTCCTCCTACATTGGAGAATAGAAGAAAAATGTCATTGTAGTAATAAATAGTACGATGTAGGAACCGTAGAAGAAAAGAAAGTCTATTGCATCAGATATATCTTTTCCTGTTACCACAACTTTCCCGTCATTTACCTCAAGAACAGTGTTTTTGACCTTCGTTTGTTTTCGCCACATAGCAAAGCGTTTTAATATACTTATAATTTTACTGACATCTTCGGCAAAATAGTATTTCGACCCGAATATAGTCCCAGCCGTGATACTACCACTGATAGCAATAATAACTATCATGATTATTAACAGAACACACATGGGGTTTGATGACGCTGGAATTGACGCTGTTACTAACGTCAGGAATATGGCATAAGATAGCAAGATTGTCATGGCTAAACCTATGCGCTCTCCCGACTCGACTGGTAACACAAAAACTAGTGGATTTAAAACAGAAAACAATATCGTTGGTAAAATTATGATGACGCAGTAATATAACGGCTGGCGTTGAATTTTAAATTTGAAATAGAAAACAGTATAACTCGATCTGTTTCCTGTATACGTGGAATATTCAAGGAACGTCCAGTCAGAATTCTCCGTAAACCAGTCTAAACGAGCTGTATCAAAATCCGATTTAAGTTGAAGAAACCAAGTTGGAATGCCAAATGAAACTATATCCAAGGTACATTCTTGAGTGTCGAATGGAAACTTTGCAATGTTTGTCGTACACTTTGCTTCTAAAACACCACCGGGACCATAATAAACTTGTCCATTATAATTTACCATGGCAGGAAAACTTATGCCATGTCCAATAGGTTCCAACGAATCCACTCTATTGATGAGATATAATGACGGTATCCATATATCATCCGGATAAAATATTGTAGTTTGTAAGTTTCCGTATGACGAAGGATCCCAAGTTAACGACGGATCATTCCAATTCATTAACGGACAGCCAACTAGTGATGCAGTTTCTTCTACCTCTTTGTAATAATTTAATGATATTAAAAAGAATGTTACTCCTATTGAAAGTGGTTGTGAATAATCTGCTATGGGAAACACCCCTTTTGTGTAATTTGAAAATAAATCTTTGTGGAGCGATTTTACGTCCTTGAATGTTTGGCCTCGCACAAGTGAAAATGCAGCAAGTAGATAGATGAATCGAAACATTTCGCTCAACTGACTTAAAGCTGTTTTTCTTTTCAATAACAATACTGTTGTTTGTAAATGGCCGTATATTTGCAAAGAGCAATTTAATTTCTGAATATCTTTCATAATATAGCATTATAAAAAGGTGAATTTAAATTGATTTTAATCCGAATCAAGTCATTACATTTTGATTGGCATAAGGTTGTAACACATGTTTCTTTTTCTACATAATTTTAACAGGTCACCAATAAGAACGTGTAACTTGAATACTCATTCAAAGTGCATAAGAACTGCTTATTATAATATGTTGTAGTACTTACAAATTCGTTTCGATGTATTCCTCCGATATTGTTTTAAAACAATGCAAATTCAATGTCGTATCGGCTATATTAACAAAGAAGTTATCGGGAATACTGAAAATGGTTTATTGCATTGCGTGACATAAAATGGTTTATATCATCACACCTTTATACTGGCTGCTTATCGAAATACATGAGAATTCTTTAAATACCCCTCTTACATATAATACCCCTCCTTGAAGTAGAAGTACAATTCCTCTACCATATTGCGACACTTGTCTACCGGCAGACTAGACCCAATGAGACAGTACTTGGCGCTACTTTCGAAATTAAATTACATCTCCTCATTTTTTTCTTCTTCAGGATAATGATTTTAGAGTAAGAAGTCTACCTGTTTTGCAATTAATACGTATGTTTATTGGGAAACCGGTTTGTTAAATTTGAGGTTTGTATGCCCTAAAACTGAGTTAACCCAACCACTGACAGCAGTTCGGATGTCCCGAGTTCCTCTCGAAGTTTCCGTTTGTCTTTTGACTTTGTGTTTTTATTGTGTAGTAATCTGGGTAATTGTGGCCTTCGATTTGCCTATTTTAAAGGAAAACAAACAGTTAGGTTTCATTTTGACCTATGAAAATGCAGAGAAATATTTCATTGAGTATGAAGAAGATAGAAATTTAAGCAAGTCTGAACATACTGACAGAAGATAACATATGTGCATTTACGCTATATCCTTACACAATTTATTTTATCTTTGTCACATAAATATGAATATGAATTTTCAAAGCAAAGGCGACGAAAAAAAATACCCGGGCTTGAAAATCAATTTGTCATGTTTCACAATGTTGATTTACCTTTTTTCTTGGTTGTGATTTTTTAATTTTCAAAGTATAGAAGCGAAGAAATTGTTCCAATAGATTTTTTTTGTACTACACATATTTGCATCGTATTTATTCTTGTAGTTGGTCAAGCCATTATGTTATAAAATTTCACACTCATACATGTATATATTAATGACCATAAGCTGTCAATCCAAATGAAATTATGTTTTTGAGGGTTGATAAGTAGAGATGTACTCAATATATGATGGAAAATATATGTTATACAGAAAATTAAAGAGAGCGTACATGTATATAGAAATAATATTTTGAAGAAGAAATACTATATATAAAATGACAACTGCTTTTCACATTAACATAAAGGGTTTTAAAAAGGAAGGGGTAATTAAGGGTTAGAAAATGGGAAATTCACAACCCGAACAAAATATTTATCGGGTTTTCGTCAAGAGTTTTTCGTTTCAAGCTTAAATTTTATAGAAAAAGAATACAATCGCTTGTCATATATTTTGACTAGTAAAACATGTACACTTTATATACACACTGGTGTTAATGCTTTATTTATCAGCCTGAAGTCTACAAAATTGCTTTCCTCGGTATAGAATACTAAGTGAAATTATAAGATGCCAGATGCAGAATTATAGTATCTATCTTTTCAAGTCGTTGTTCATCATACTTGTTAGCGACAACTTTTATGTTTAACCATTGAGACAGTAGAACTATGATAAACAACGACTTGTAAATGATATATTTTATTTCTCTAATTCTGAAAATAAAACCATTTTCATGATTTTTAGTTTCTATCAAGTTGAAGGCCTCTACATTCAATACTGTGACATCACCGGAAATAAAATTTACATTTTATGGAAATCAACAAAAACAAAGCTTTCATAAATGATTCGAGACCAATAAGCAGCGTATGCTTCGACTTGTTACATTGATTAAGAATTCAAAATAAGTGTATCTAAGGTATATTTTGCTATTTGAAGATAAGTTCGCGTCCTTTTTGATATCCAATAAAATCGCGAGATCAATTTTTGCACATGTAGGGGACACTTTGATCTCCTATGGAATGAAATTGACGAGAACAGCATAAGAATTAGAGAAATTAATGAATGTGGACATAGTAATTTGCAGGATACAATAAGGACCTTGACACATTAATTAGCTGGACACAGATTAGTAAAAAATTATAATTAGCCCCATTAATCCCTAACTAATAGGATATCATAAGAACTAAACGCGTATATCAAGAGAAATCCGAAGAAAAACTTGGATTGAAATCCAATGAATAATAGAGATATTTTGAAATATTGCAATTTGGTCCCTTTCACCCCTTATAGCTGGGAAACCGTAAGAACTACGCAAAATCTATTACCATACTACTGAAAGCTTACAATGAGAATAATCCAAGGAAAAATTCCATCATAATCCTATGAAAAATAAAGATTTCACACATTTCTGTTAATTGTAATTTTGTCCCCTTTAACCCTTCATAGCTCGGAAACTGTAAGAGCTACATCAAATCTTTCGACATACTACTGAAAGCTTGCAATGGAATCCAAAGAAAAAATCCCATCAAAATCCAACGTAAAATAAAGATTTCGCATATTTCTAAAAAAAAAAATTGGCCCCTTCGACCCCTTATAGCTCAGAAACGACATGAGCCACGGTAAATCTGTTGACACTAATGAAAGCCTACAATAAGAGGAATCTAAAGAAAAAAATGCCATTAAAATCAGAGGAAAAATAAAAATTTTAGCTAATCTGCATGTTTTGTATTTAAACCCCGTTTGGCCCTCATAGCTTGGAAAGGAAACAAGTTATCAAAATCTGATGGTGCAGCGCTATATTAATTTTTCACAAGGAATCCATTGCAAAAAACTGCATCAAAATCGGACTAAATACAGAAAAAAATGAACTGTTTGAAATTCGCCTCTTTTGGGCCCCATTTATCTCGTGAATGGTACACATCACGTGAAATCCATTGGTAGTTACCACATTGCAAATTTTCTAAGGAGTACGCTGAAAGAAACCCCGTCAAAATCCGATAAATAATTAAAATTCTACAGAAACATTTAAA
Source organism: Modiolus philippinarum (assembly GCA_002080025.1). NCBI lineage: Eukaryota > Metazoa > Mollusca > Bivalvia > Mytilida > Modiolidae > Modiolus > Modiolus philippinarum. The sequence continues at coordinate 68,453 of MJUU01054390.1, read as the reverse complement.
GAAACCCCGTCAAAATCTGATAAATAAAGAAAACATTTAAGGAAACACCAAATTTAACCCTTTTTGGCCCGTTTTTTTAAACAGGAGGGGCTAAAATAACCAAACCCAATCTATGCCTTCACTTGGTGCCAATGGACATTGTCTTAAAATTTCATAAGGATTGATCGAATGCAACTGGGGTTATTGACCTAAAACAAAAGTGTCTACAGACAACGACGACACCGACGACGACGCCCACGAACCTAAAAAAATTGCGGTCGTATAAAAATGAATTATAAATATCTTAAGATGAAGGTAAGTTTGGTCCTATATATTCACGTTTGGGTTGAACGTTTTATCTGTTCATTCGGTATTCTACTGGCTTGGTTTTAGTCACCTTGTTTGTACAAAAGTGACTTTGTCAAGATAGCGAAATTACGTTATAGTTAAAGTATGTTTCAGAGTAATTAATTGAATTAAAGTGCTTCGTAAGAAAAGGGGTGGTTAAAATGCCTTCGCGCTGCGCGCTCAGGCATCTTGACCACCCCTTTTCTTACGAAGCACTTTAATTCAATTAATTACTCTGAAACATTCTTTAACTAACTTAAAGACCGTGCAATTTATTTAATATACAGAATTCTATATGTAAAAAAATGAATACTGAAATCCCGCCATCAAAATAGAATCTTTTACTCATGTATATTCATCAGTTAAATAAAGCTATATGCATCAAATAGTTAATAAATGTATTTTTTGTTCTACATGCGGAAAAATTGTCTTTTATATTGATCTTGTGTCAAATATTTGTTTACTTTTATTATATAAATACTAATTAGATTGTATTTGAAAAATTACCTGAGTTATCGATCTGTTTTCACTTTAAATATATTTTCTTACATTTGTTCATTAACTTGCGATGGTAGTCGCGACAGTTTATGAAGGTCGTTTGATCACCTTGATATTACAGAAAAGTAATGCAGGTTCGATCCTTGGACCGGGGAAATTTTTCCCACATGAAACTTAAACTTCATATAATATTTAGGTGAAACATAACAGAAGGTCAAAGTTAGCATATATGTGAATGAATATGCATAAAAGTTAATGAGGTAAATAATTCGGGGTAAGTAAATAATTTGAGGTAAATTATCAGTTAAAGTACTTCGAAATCGAGAGAATCAATGGAAAGACAAAAGAAAGATGGAATAGTCCAAGGCATTTACAAGAACTAAAGTGTCTCGAATAACAAAAGAAATGCTCATAACAGGTCTTTAATGGAAAAAAAACTTACTCTGAAGAAAAGTCAAGGCAAAATAAACAGAAGATTAACAAAACAAATATCGTCAAATTCCAGTGATTTTGGACCGAAAATCACAACAAAATACCATAAACATTATCAGTTGTTCGAGACTGGCATGAATGGTTTCCTCTTCGCATGACTCATCAATAAGTCGATTTCTCGGTGAACAGTTTAGGTAAGAAGAGTTCGCGCATAATTTGTTAAGCCCGGTTGAATAATGTTTAGGCCGACTGAGATAAATGTAAACAAATTTCTGATTTTCAGTAACATTGGATAATGTTTAGTTACGGTTTTTGATATTTGATCATTGATGGGAGTTCACACTATGAGAGCCTTAGTTCTAAATGTTATCTTTTTATTTCCGTGCATTGTAGCTGTCTCACGTCCTTGTTTTGTCATTGTTTTTCTCTGTTGCTGTTTTTGCCATGTCTTTGGACTTCGATTTTAGTGGTCATCGCTTCCCTTGTTCCTTCGGTATTCTACTGCCGTTGTTAACCTTTACCCAAATATTACCCAGCCTACTAGGGGCGAAACTGTGAAGTTGAGTATTATGTCAAACTGCTCCAGTCTTATTTTATACTGGATCCAATGAAATTAAACCAAAGTAATCAACAAGAAATGCTTTGCTTATAATTTCAGTAATAGGTTTATTACTTTCATCCATCCCAATAAATAAAAGTATCTTCCAAAACGAACTACGTATAACATGCACATAGAGAGATCACTATAGCACATGCAACAACGAAGTATAAAGACATCTATTTTAATAGAGATTTAAAAGTGAAGAAGTCGTCTCTACCAACGTGGTTTTCACTTGCCACACAAATACTCCTGACATGTGTATAAAATATGACTGCATCTCAATCATAATTGTACGGAAACTATTTACTACTTTTTATTTTTAAAGCTTTTTTGATAGATATTATATTGATAATTTCAGTCATATGAGTGAACTGGTATCTGGAAAATTAAATCAGTTACTACTATAGTTACGTAAACCTAACGGGTTTCTGTCGTTAAGATGTTTAATTTTAGACGCGATACAGAAATACTGAAGCTGATAATTTCAGCTATCTATGACTGAGTCAATATAGACTCAAATCTATTGAAAAATAATAATAGTGCCTTATTGTGTAACGTTATTTAGCGTTATTTTTATTTTCATATTGTTTGTTTTTTGCTCGCCGTGAGTTTGAATACGTTTTCCTAAGTAAGCTGAAACCGAACTGTTAGACCGATAAACAAGAGGCTCTCAAGAGTTTGCATCGCTCACCTAGGTCCTATGCAGCACTATAATTCCCAATTGATGGTCCATCTTTGGTGGTGTTTGTACATAAAAATCTGAAACTTTTTATGAAGTTTAATTAAAATTGTTCAAGCAGTTTCAGAGAAGATTTTTGAATGCAGTTTCCAAACTTAAGGGGCCTATGTTACTCTACGTTCCCTGCTGGTAGTTATTTAACATAAAACTTTGAAAAGGGTCACCCAGGGACTATCATATCAAAATTCTACTGAAATTGTTCAAGCAGTTTCAGAGGAGAAGATCTTTTTATGCATTTCCCACTGGGTTCAATGTTAAACTAAGTTTTGCTACAGGTGGCCATGTCGGAAGACGGATCAGAACCAAAGTCACAAGCTTGGTCAAAATCTCACAAATTTCATTTATGCAATGAGTAAATTGAATCCAGTCAGTGGTTTTCCATGATATCTTTGTATGCATTTTCCCTTAGGGTCCAATTCATCGCTGGCGGCCATGTTGGATGATAGATCAGCACCGAAGTAACAACACTTGGCCAGCTTCTCACAAGCATCATTTATGCAAAGTTTGAATTAAATTATTAAGCAGTTCTCTAGAAGATCTTTTGTTAAATCAAGTTCACAGCTGGTGACACTTGGTCATCACCTGACAGGCATCATTCATGTCATGTTTGATTTAAATCCATTTAGCAGTTCTCTAGAAGATCTTTGTGTGCATTCCCATAGGGTTAAATGCTGTCAGTAATGTAAGATGACGGATTGGCACCAAATTAATAACACTTGGTCAGCACCTCATAAGCATCATTCAATGCCAAGTTTGGTTCAAATCCATTTGGTGATTCTCAAGAAGTTCTTTGTATGAATTTTCCCATTGGGTCAAATGGTAAACTAAGTTCCCCGCTGGCGGCCATCTTGGAAGAGGTCGGAAAACTGGACTGTGTTCAATAAAATGTAGTCCTTGACATGCTAAACATTTTTGCAATTTAAACTTGGCCTCTATCTTAAAGCGTTTTTGAAATATAGGACAAAAAGTATAAAATCACGAAAAATTTGACGAATAAAGAGCCATAACTCATATATAGGTGCTTGGATTTTCTTCAAAATTCCCATGTGGGTATATCTTAACATGCTGAACATTTTTGCAATCTACATTTAACCTCTATATGTTATAATTTTTTAAAAAAAATTAAAAAAAAATAAAAAAAAAACATCAAAATACTGAAAATTTTACGGAAAAGGGCAATAACTCTAAGATGGATCATCAGATTTTCTTCAAAATTTCAGCATATGTAGATCTTATCACGCTGATTAATTTTACCATCGTCAGATTTTTTATATCTGTAACGGTTTTTTAGTTATTTGCTAAAGACTGAAATTTACCCCTTTGTTCTATTTTTGGTAACGGCAACCATGTTGTTTGACGTATCATCAAATATATAGAAATAAGAAATTTTAAACTAAATACCATAGTGATGATTCAATTGAAGTTTGGTTCAATTTGACCCAGTTGTTTCAGAGTAGAATATTTTTGAAAGTGAGCTAACGACGGACGGACGGACGTCGGACGCAAAGTGATATCAATAGCTCACCCTGGCATAGCCAGGTGACCTAAAAAATCGAAAAAAATGAAATCATTGGAAACACGAAGAAACAAATATTATCTTTTAAAACATATTGTTGAAGTATTTGTTTAAAGATTTATTCAGTTTTGAAAAAACGACAGTAGAGTACCGAAGGAACAAAGGAGGGAAATCCACAAAAATCGAAGTCCAAAGACATGGTCAAAACGAGAACACAGAAAACAATGGCGCCAGACAAAAACAATGAAGTTAGACAGACACAAAGCACAGAAACAGAAATCACAACATTCAAAACAAAGACACTCACAGTGTGAACTTCAGTGAAACTGAGAGTGACATCAGGTGCTCTGGAAGGGTAAGCATGCCCTGCTCTGTTAACAGCACCCGTCACATTATGAGTGAGTCAATCGAGGAAAATGTCAAAGTCGGTAGTCAAATCCGGGAAGACGTGAATCTAGCTGAAAATGTCCACTTTCATTTGAGATACTGACACGTCATATCTTTCAATGATGTTATAGTGACGGCCATAGAATTTCTTGAGGGATGAAATTAACATAGGTTGAACAAAAAGAAAAGATTGTCGGAGATTGTTTGTCCACCACATTGTCCTAAAGATTTGTGTTATACATTGCAAAATAAATTCATTATATGCGCTTACTTCCAATGAAAATTTGCATTTGTGTGTATGCTTTACCTTGCATCATGTGTAATGTTGTTCTGATATTGTTTCTTGTATTTTCATGCAATCATACAGTGCATCAAAAATCTGGAAATTTGGTATAAAACTGGAAGAACAGGAGTTATTCTGTAATTTTTTAAGTGACCATAAATTAATCTTTAGTTCTTTTTGTTTTTAATTTCTAAATTATACAAATTGTATTCAATAAAGTGTTTCAGCTACTTTTGAACAACCTTCAACTCTCTTTTCTACCACTTTCCAACCCAATCCTCCCAACAAACTACATGTATTTATAATCTACCTTCTCAACTCTTTTACCTGTCCATCCTTTATGTGTTTTTTTTAATAGCAGAATTATAATCGTGTCAAATACAATTTCTCAAGGTTAATGTGGATGACATTATGTCAACACAACACAAAATAGAAATGTTGTTACAATCAATCAAAATAAAAACAAAATTCAAAATTTCCATTTCACCAATGTTATCAGAAAAAAATTCATACAATGCCTTACTATGAGACAAGGATATATACAATAACTTATTAAGAAACATTTTTAGGAAAAAAAATATGTACGAGTTTTCTTTATCTTTATGGAATACTGACATATAAAAGACTTTTTCTTAATTTATATAATTTCATATTTCGAAATACTTTTGAAATTATCATGCATTCAGTAATGCATGAATTGCAAGGACGATTCGGACCGCTTTCAAAGAGAAAGTGTTCCCTTCGATGTGAACAGAGTGCTCGCATTTGACTTTTGATCTGATGATATTTATGCTGATTTCCCTTGCTTTAGATGTTTTTTACAGTATTTACAAATTTTAACAAGAGACTCTCAAGAGCCTTTACCGCTCACCTGGACCATGGCTGATTTAAAGAGAAAAATGGCATTTGAAATAGGGTCCAGAGTTTAAACTTCTTTCCCTGCAAGAGGCCACCATGGATTGGATGCATACATAGCAGACGAAAATTCTGAATGGGACAACCAAGTGACTTTTGTGATCAAGTTTGTTCCAATTGGACTTGCGGTTTCAGAGACCTTATTCTTTTAATGGAATATCATGTAAGATATGTCCCCACTGGCGGCCATCTTGGATCGGAAATGACCCAAGCGACAAAATTTTTAAAGCTGACCATCGAATGACTATTGTTGTCAATTTTGATTTTAATTGGCCGAGTAGTTCCAGAGAAGAGGACTTTTAAACATTATTCCCATAAGGATCAATGTGAAACTATGGTCCCCGCTGGCGGCAATCTAGTATTAGGCATGCACATGAGCGACATAATTTTGAAAGGGGACTATTGTGACCAAGTTTGGTTTCAATTGGCTAAGTGGTTTAAGTGAAGACTTTTGAATATTTTCCCAAAGGGTTGACCATCTAAGGACTATTGTAGCCAAGTTTGATTTCATTGGTCAAGTAGTTCCAGTGAAGATTGTTAAACATTTTTCCCCTATAGGGTGCAATGTTAAACTATGGCCTCGCTGGCTGCCATCTTGGATGAGGTAGGGACATGAGAAACACAATTATAAAAGGGGCCGACCGAAGACTTTTGTGACCAAGTTTTTTTTTCAATTGGCTAAGTGGTATCAGAGGAGAAGAGTAGTGAATATTTTCCCATAGGGTTCAGTGTTAAACTTCGTTCCCTGTTGGCAGCCATCTTGGATGAGGCACGGACCTTTTTTTTTTGGAAGGGAACAACTAACCAAAATTGTTACTAAGTTTGGTTCTAATTGGACAAGTATTCTCTGATAAGAAATTTGAATGTGTTTTCCTTTACGGTCCATGTTAAAACTATGTTCCTCGCTTGCGGTCATCTTGGATGAGGTACGGACCTGTCGGATACTTTTTTAGAAGGGACCATCTAGGGACCATTGTTTATTTCTAATTGGAAAAAAAGTTTCTGAGTTGAAAATATTTTAATGTGTTTTCCTGAGGGTCCAATTTCAAACCTAATTCAATTAAACTCAATTCAATATTTTATTAAATATTTTACAAAAAGTCTCATCTCTCATAATTATAAACAATATACATGTTCTAGACCATACGCGTACGGTCCGGGCCGTATGCGTAAACTCATATGGTCCGACCGTACGCGTATGGTCGGACCATACGCGTACGGTTAGACCGTATGAGTATACGTGTACGGTCTGCTACGAGCTGGACCATACGCGTATATTTAGACCGTATGAGTACAAAGAAAAAGACACACACTACATTCGTTATTCAAACAAAGAAGTAAGTTACAGTCAAAACTGAGAGCACTAACTGCCACTGAAAACTGTATAAATTATTATGTCTTTATAAAAATGATAAATTTTTATATAAATGAAATGAAATTATGAAAGCAGTGAAATAAAAAAAAAGATATTTTCACATTTTCATACAAATTTAAAGGTAATACATAAACTAAATTTCTACATTCAAGAAGATTGTTCGTGGGCAGGGGGTATCTATTTTTGGAACACTGTAAAATTTCCGCTGTTATATTAATTCAGTCGTCTCTTTATGAGATTTTGGGATTTTTTGGGGGTAATTGGGGAAAATGTTGTTCCCTATAGGTGGTTTTCAATTATTTTTCAGGATTTTCTGACAAGAAGACTAACCACATATTTTATTTCAGTTAACATTCCATTTATTTTTTACGAAACACTAGTTTTTTTTTTATATATAAGTTTATCTCAAATAATGTTCAATGAATATGTCAATTTTATAAAGGCATCTCCAAAACATAATTACAGTAAAGTAAATTCTTATTTTTATCTTTTATTTTCTTTAAAATAACAATTTTTAGAAAATCTTATTTGTTTCTAATCATAAGAGGTTAATTCATTAGGTAAATATTGTATACGGTTTATTAATTTGTTGATATATTATCCAAGAACACGGAAGACTTTGAAATAGCCAGTCCGTACGCGTATGGTCGGACCATACGCGTACGGTCCGACCGTATGGGTATTTCGAAAAAATACGCGTATGGTCCGGACCGTACGCGTGAGGTCTGGAACATACATATACAATATTAAACATATAAAACAATACATATATTATACAGAATAACAAGAGACTGTATTAAGAAAAACAAAATCATACACTAAGACATTCTAAATTCATTATCTACAAAATAAGAAGTTTCTACGAATATTTAAAATCATATAGCAGGCTCTGGCACATGCTTTTAAAACATTTTCATTAGAGAATAAAAAAGACAAATTTCTGTTCATCATTAAAATTCTTAAAATCATTTTCATAAAATTCAGCTTCCCTAAATAAGACTTCTCTGACTTCTTTATAAAGTGGACAGTGCAGTAAAACATGGGCTTCATCTTCAATAAAAGTTTTACAAAAATGACAATTTCTTTCCAGTAGATTTAAATTTTCAAATTTGCCTGTCTCTATTCGAAGTGGAGCTTCTATGTTTGAAAGGTAGTGTTATTCTACAATAAGACTCAGTTTCAAATCTATTTTTGAATAATCTATACGTTAACGGCTTATTCCCTTCTCGGCCAGATATAGATTGATCTGATGATAAACGATTGTTCCATTCAGTAATAAACTGCATTGATAATTTATTAGACACAAGGTCTAAAATATAACGAGTGTCAACATATTCGGTAATATTGCAGAGCTGGCTGAGATTTAGGTCACAATAGGTCCTTTTTATGTAAAAAGTCCAGTTTTTCACACATTTATGTTTTGCTCAACTGATCTGCCCAAATAAACACTTTTCTGTTAAGACGATTTGAGCTCATATTATTGAGCCTGCACCATAAACGAGTTAACACATTTCCACTGTTTCTGGATAAAGGGAAACCATCCCATATCCCCTAGCACTGCATCGTTTGGCGCATATTTACCCATCCCAAAAAAGAATCTCCCTGCTCTATGCTGTATGCTATTAATACAGGAATAATTTTTAACACCTCATATACCAGCACCATATTCTATAACTGAACATACTAAGTTTTTTATACAATTTATTGAAAACTCCATAATGGACACCACCCATAATTTTACATTTAGCTATAACCAGTCCTAAGGCCCGATTAGCTGACTGAGCAACAGCTTTTACAGTAACATTGTAATCTAGAAACTCGTTCAGCACTAGTCCTAAATATGTATAATTGCACGAATAATTTAAAGTCTACTCCACGAGCGGCGTCAATCAGATGTGGATTCTAAAAAATTCTAAAGATCTTCTCGAACAGCTATCCTCTAGCAGTCTTACCCATTGCCACAGCATACAAACCTTTGATTTTTCTACTCTTTATACTACCCTGCCACACAATAAATTGAAAACAGTAATTTCGGATTTGATACATCAATGTTTCTGGACTAAAAACGGAGAACGCAGATACACTTTTTTAGTAGTAGGGAAAGACAAAACATATTTTGTAAAGAACCACACTGAGTCAAACAAGAAGTACACTGAGAATGACGTAATCAAGATGTTGGAATTTTTAATAGATAATATTTTTGTCGAATTTGGAGGCCGTGTTTTTCAACAGACAATCGGGATTCCCATGGGAACTAACTGCGCGCCACTTTTAGCTGATCTCTTCCTTTTTTCGTATGAGGCGAAGTTTTTACAAGGGCTTACACAGAAAAAACAAAAACATTTAGCCCAGTCCTTTAATTTCAGCTTCCGCTACATAGACGATGTTCTTTCTCTTAATAATCCAAAATTCAAGGAATATTTACAACAGATCTATCCCAATGAGCTTGAAATTAAAGAGACTACCGATACACCTACTTCAGCTTCGTATTTAGATCTTTTAATTTACATTGACGAAAATGGACGTTTGAAATCTAAGCTGTATGACAAACGTGATGATTTTAACTTCCCAATTGTGAACTTTCCCTTTCTGAGCAGCAATATACCTACCTCTCCAGCCTATGGAGTGTACATTTCACAGTTGATTCGTTACTGTCGGGCATGCAGTTTATACAGTGACTTTTTAGTTAGAGCAAAAACACTGTCCCAAAAGCTGCTTAGTCAGGGATTTGTTCAGCCTTTGTTACTTTCATCCCTTCAGAAATTCTATGGCAGTCACCATGACATCATTGACAGATATGACGTGTCCCAAATGAAAACGGACATTTTCAGCTAGATTTCACGTCTTCACGGATTTGACATAATCGGATTTGACTCAACCCTGGATTGACTCACTGATAGTGTGACGGGTGCCGCTAGCGGAGCAGGACATGCTTACCCTTCCGGAGCACCTGATGTCACTCCCGGTTTTCATGGGAGTTCACACTATGAGTGCCTTAGTTCTTAATGTTATCTTTTTATTTCCGTGCATTGTAGCTGTCTCACGTCCTTGTTTTGTCTTTGTTTTTATCTGTTACTGTTTTTGCCATGTCTTTGGACTTCGATTTTTGTAGTCATCGCTTCCCTTGTTCCTTTGGTATTCTACTGCCGTTGTTACAATTCGACCTCTACACTGGAACTCTGACCTTGCGATACTGGGTGTCCTAAAATGCACAATATCACTTTTAACTAAGTTAATATTCATACAATTATAAGAACACCATGACGATAAAGCATCAAGGAGTGTTTGTAAGTCATTTTCATCCTCTGCTAAAATAACATCATCAGCATAAAGTAAAATGCAAACCTCTTCACCATTAATGTCAATACCACATTGATATGAATTCAAGAATGACGCCAAATCATTGATATATAAATTAAATAAAATGGGTGATAAAGGGCAACCCTGTTTCAAGCCGCTATTCACACCAAACCAATCTGTGAGATGTCCATTTACCCTAAATTTTTTTGAAACGACACAGATGTTTAATTCGTAAACTTTTAAATCAGGGCTTCGAGAAATGCAGATTAATAGTTTTTCTTAAGAAATTTATTAGGCGATACCCAGATTTGATTCCTATTTCCAATTTTATTGAAGACGGTTTTGTTTAAGTTTTGGCTTCTTCCTTGATGTTTCTCTCATTTTGCAACTTTAGTGTGATTTGTGCACTGAGCGACAAAAACATTTTATCTGTATGAGACTAGGCTTGTACATCAAACGACAAAATCATTTTACCTATTAGAGAAAAATTCTAGGTTTTGACAGGAGGTACACCACTAATTCGACCTCCCATTGACTCGTATGTTAAATTCCGGGATTTCAAAAATTCACATGATATAGAAATGAATTTTCCCGGGTGCGGAAACTTGTTTTTCCGTTAACAGATCACCAACACGATAAAATAAATACATTTAAACCATATGTTGTATGTCAAATAAGAAAATAAAATTGAATTGAAACGTTCCGGTTAATTTTGTACATAGTCGCAACAGAGAATTTTCGGTATTTGGTCGTATTTCATTCGATCCGTTCTAGCTTGTTATGCAATTTAATCCTGTTTTTTTCAACTGTTCTTTGCTCTCCGTCATTCACCTAGAAATATTCTATGATCTTGTTGATTTTAACATGTATCAATTGGCTGGAGTCACTACAAATTAAAATGCACTATTTTTTAGAGTACTATTTTCTAAGTCTGTCAAACATTGGCGTATTGAAATAGTGTAGTGCCCCCTGACAATATTATGGCTTTGACATTAAACAAAATCTGGGCACACAGAAGCTAAAGTTAGTCGTCATATAAGCGGGAGGTTGATGCATCAATAAACCTGGTTTAACCCACCATTTTTTTAATAAAATGCCCGTTCCAAGTCGGGAATATGACGGCTTGCCAAAAATGTTCTGTGTCGGATTGTTTTCCCTGATTCAGTCGAATGTTAAACGGATTTTCCTTACTGGTCTCTTCCTTTGATCGATTCGGACTTTTGTTTTCACTTTTATTCCCTAACAGACCATAAAACATTATCATACAGAGACTTGATAGCATTACAAAAATTATTTGAAATACCCAAATTGGTCAACTTTGACCACAAAATGTCTCTGTTAATAGTATTTTAAGCCTTTTAAAAATCGATAAAAGCCGCAAATGTAGATTTACGTAATTCCTATCTTACTTCAACAATAATAGTTAAAGTAGATAGTTGATCAGTTGTGCTTCTACTATGACGAAACCCATTTTGCTCATCAGACAGTAAACTGTTATCTTCAATCCACTGCGACAACTTTTCATTCAATAATGTACAATATAACTTATAAGAGACTGATGCTAAAGCAATACCCCTGTAAGAAAGGGGATCCCTTAAATCAGACATATTTGATTTTGGTATGGGATTAATAATAACTTTCCCCCACATATCTGTTGTTTTACATGACTTACAGCAGAAATCAAATAAATGAAATAAAAATAAAGTTGCTGAATTATTAAAAAATGCCTCCACTGGAAGACCAACGAAACCAGCAGCATATGTTCCCACTGACGACCATCTTGGATTAAAATACGGACCTGTGGGATATTTTTTTGGAAGGGACCATCTAGGGACCATTGTGACTGAGTTTATTTCTAATTGGACAAGTAGTTTCTGAGATGAAAATCTTTTAATGTGTTTTCCTATGGGTCCAATGTCAAACCTATGTTCCTCACTGACGACCCTCTTAGATGAGAGTACTAATGCGGTACTGACCTGCCGGATACCTTCTTTGGACGGTACGATCTATGGACCATTGTATCTAAATTTGGTTCTAACTAAACTAGTAGTTTCTGAGAAGCAGAGATATTTTATTGTGTTTTCCCATAGGGTCCAGTGTTAAAACTATGTTCCCCCATGGCCGCCTTCTTTGATGAGGTACGTACCTTTCGGATATCTTTTTATCATGGACCATCTAAGGACCATTATGACTAAGTTTTGTTCGAATTGGACTAGTAATTTCTGAGAAGATCTTTGAATGCGTTTACCCATAGGATCCAATGTTAAAACTATGTTCTCCGCTGGCGTCCATCTTGGATGAGGTACAGACCTGCAGGGGAATAATTTTTAAAGGAGACCACCCAAGGACTATTGCGACCAAATTTGGTTCCAATTAGCCCAATGGTTTCAGAGAAGAGGATATTTGAATGAAAAGTTTACGACGGACGGACGACGGACGCCAAGTGTTGGCAAAAGTTCACCCTTGCATAGCTAGGTAAGCTTAAAAAGACAAATCTTGCATCATTTTATTTATTTTTTTTTAAATAGAATCTGCGACAAAAGTGATCACTTACTGAAAATTTGATGTAGGTATGATTTTATCAAACAAATAACAAAATGCCGAAATTACTGTGAATTTTGCTTCTGCATATGGGCATTTCGACAACTTATGCCTCTTCAGTGCAGATAAAATCCATAAACCGAAATACGTATCAAAACTGATAGAGAACTAATATCCAATAAGATCTTAATAAGAAAGCCAAAATAAGCTAAGGTAATTTTGAGGTTATTTAATTTATACACTCACAGATTTATCCATAAATTAAGAAAAAAAAATAATAAAAATGAACAAAAATACCTAATTCTGCTTCACCCCTTACACAAGCTAATATATATTAAGCAATCAAATCTATCATTTGTACTGCTCATTACATACTACTGCTGGTAAAGCAAGAGCTCAATTTAAGCCAGTCATGTTTACTGTACTGTCTACCCACAGTGTGTAATTGTCGGAATGTCGTCCTTGAAATAATTTTTAGTGCCATGTCTTGTATAAAACACGAGTGCAATATCAAAATCGAGATTAAAAGCATATTATTCATAGGAACAGGTAAGACAAAAATATATGTTGTTAAACAGAAGAACAATATGTAAATAAAATAAAATATTAAGAAGATTTTGGTAGCTTTCGGACACGGGGAAAACCGAATAAAATATACGATAAATTCGAAAAGCAATAAAAAAAATACCGAAGGAACGGTCAATTCATTTTCTACAACAATACATTTTCTCACCAGTGAACATCAAACAAAAACATCTGGAAGTCCATTAACCGAAAAACATGTTAAAGCTCAAAGAGATAAACAACCAAAAGGATCTAAATAGAAAAGCCAAAATTCAGCTAAGGACAGAGCTATGCACGAGGGAGATACTTCTTAGTTTGAAACAAAAATTTGTAAAATTTAGATATTGCAAGTTTCAATACAATCGATTTTCGGGTCAGCACCGAAATACTGAGTACTTGGTTGGTGAATACCCTCGGGGACTAACAGTCTACCAGCAGAGGCATCGGCTCAATTGTAATAAATAACAAAATACCGTAGTAACGCTTATCTTATTTTCTACATATGCGCATTTCGACAACTTATGTCTCATCAGTATAGGTCAAACAAAAACATTTGGAGGTATATTAACATGAATAGCGATAGATATTCTGAGCTGCTAATTTTTTTTCAGTTTCCTTGATGTAATTTCATTTAATTTTAATTTTAATGCATCATTTATGTAACAGATAATTTAACTGGTCAAAACTGACCACCAATTACACTATGTACATGCCTCTGTTAAATACAAACAAGACACGGAATTGTTTAGCAAATTAGAAGATTAACACCCAAACATTCAAATTAATTAAGTACTGTAATTGAAATACAATATCATATCGTTTGGTCTCGGATATTGTTTGCGAATTACTATAGTTTGGGGAAAACCTATCAAGGTATACAAAACGACTGCTACAAATGAGTTCCTGCTTAATCATATCATGTTTAGTTTAGTGGGCAGCAATGACCTAACTCGAATAAAACATGCATCATTTATCCGAAATTGGTATCATATTAAGTTGTTTGACTATTCTTTTATCAACATTTACCATATCTATAATTGCATTATATTATCTTCCTGTATACTTACATAAATTTGTTATATGCATTCCAGAAACTAAATTAATGCAACCATTTTAAACAAAGCCAAAGACGTGCAATGTTTGATACGTTTTTACCTAACATCTCGCTGAACGGAAATATATCATGTTTCGTTAACATTGAAATCATGGGAAACAAAAACTAAATGTTAAAAACAACCATACATTAACAAAAAAAGTTCGAATTGAAAATCGTTAAAAACACGGTAAAAATTGAATAATGACATTAATTCAATAAGGAAAATATATAATGTTTATCAGGTGAAATTTTATAGTAAAATTATTTGATTACGCATTCCTTGCTCATTCTCGTCAGACAATAAAAGGCATTGCACACAAATCATTTGCATGTCCATTACTCGCTCATTATGGCCAGACAACATATGGCGAAGCCCGCATTTAAATCACTCCAATATCCATTGCTCGCTCATTCTGTTCAGAAAAGAGATGCCGACGTCCGCAGTTAAATTACTTCCATATCCATTGCTCGCTCATTCTGGTCAGACAACAAATGGCTACGCCCACCTATTGTTACATTGCAATATGGACACTGTCTCTCTTCCATAGGCATTCCACATTCTCCGATGGAATAATAATGACCTAGAAACAAAATATAAATAAGAATTTCACAAACATGTTAATGTTTCACTCGTCTAAACATGTCTAACTTTTGACTGGTTTTGGCAAGCGATTTATATTACATGTATATTACAGTACGCCTTTTTATATATGATCGAAACATGTTAAATATAAAATATATATGGTCTACCAATTCATTGGATGGCCGTCTGGTTCCAAAGACTTCCAAAAGAAGATTAAAGAAATAATTCATGGGCGCCGGTGGTTTGTTGGAGATTTACATATGGGTGGCCATTATTTTCGTTAATATTTTACCCAGAGCGTAGCGTAGCGGAGCGAGGGGTAAAATAAACGAAAATAATGGACACCCATATGTAAATCGACTACAAACCACCGGCGAACATGAATTATTTCGATTCTAATATGACATTTCATAATCTGAGCGGACCTATAGGGTACACGGTAACGACAGCCATTACTTCAGATTTACTGACGTTTTTGTGCACAAAACATATTGTGACGTCGTCAATTGCATCGTAAAGACTGTTGTGAAGTCGCTCATTATGTTATTGGAGATTTTCATATGGCTGGTCGTCATGGTTTCCATTGTTCCCATATTAGAATACAAGTTTTACCATATGACTCATGATCATGCGTTGTTGGTTTCTGATGTACAATTTATCGAATTCTTTTGAATTGTATTGAATTTCCCGTCATTTCCGTCACCCCTGATGTCACTCTCAGTTTCACTGGAGTTCACACTGTGAGTGCCTTTGTTTTGAATGTTGTGATTTCTATTTCTGTGCTTTGTAGCTGTCTAAAGTCATTGTTTTCTTTGTCCTCGTTTTTGCCATGTTTTTGGACATTGTATCGACTATTCAAATCTTTACATTTGCTCTCTGTTGTTGTAATTTAATGTTCATTTTTGTTCTTTTTGTTATTCGCATATTGAAAAAAAGTTACAAATGACACGCCAAACTGTTACCATAAACACTCGTCCTATAATTATGAAAAGAACGGTTGTAACAATTGTTTTTAAAAATATCCAATTTTCAGTTTTCTATTACTGATTTTGAAAGTGCTTAACGTAATAATGATGTCAACAACAAACTAATTTTTAAAATTTGAATATCTTACAGATCATTAACCACACAATAGAAAAAAGAAGGGAAACGGGGAATGTGTCAAAGAGACAACGACCCAAAGGGGAGTAATAACAACTCAAAGCCACCATAAGATTTTCAATGAACGGTGAGAAAACCCCACACCCAACGGCAGGTCGGAGTCGGCCCCTGAATAAAAAGAGTAATCAAGTTCAGCGAAATCAGCATCATCCTAGACTCCTATAGACATAAAGTAAACTTAACTAGAAAAAAGACAAGACACACAAAGGCTTAATAAATTTCCTGACTTAGGACAGGCGCAAACCTGCTGCGGCGGGGTTAAACTAGTTTTATTGGGTACGAACCTTCCCCTTATAGCCAATGTGATAAATTAAAAAAAAACAATCGTAACAACAGTAAAATTCAGTTGGCAACAGGACTGAGTCAATTGTGAAAAATGAAACTAAAAGAACTAAATATACGGACATAAACATGAAATCACAAGATACTACTAGCAGTTAACTGACATGCAAACGCCAGACCCATTACCAACTGACAAAGTAAGTTATGTACCCTCAGTATACAGCTTCCACCAAGATCCCTTCCTGTGAGGAGTTTAGCATAATGATTTCATGCATATACCGGAATACATAACCTGTGTCCATGCAATACAGATTTTTGAAATTTAGAATGTGTTTAGTTAAAATTCAAAGACCCTATCAAAAAATCAATGGTAATACCAAAGAAGGCCATACGTAATGACTTGACGACAATACCGTAATTATAACCCTTATGAATTAGACGATTTAAAGGTTTTATAAGTTTGTTAGGCGAGTTCAAGTTTTTTTTTACTCTTATGTAAAACATTACCGTAAAATAAGGGATGTGAAATACCAGCCTTGATTGGATGTTTATAGGTTGCAATGTATTTATGAACTAAGTCTTTATATCGATGATAAGATTAAGTAAAGGTTGTAAATAGTTTATGATAACGAAAACCCTGATGCAATAGTTTTTCAGTTATGAAAAGATTCCGTTCATTAAAATCGCAAACGTTATTACATATTCGAACAAGTTGAGATATGTAAACACCAAGTCCAATTAGTTGAGTTCTTTTGTTTTGTATTACTAAAATGTGTTTTAAAGGAATTAGAACATATCTATTCACAATATTATTTTTTGAATGCCCATTGAATAAGACATCTGAATTTTTCCTTTATAAGATTATGTGGTAAGGTAGTATAGAGGGTAGAGAAATCAAAACTTTCAAGAATTGCATTATAAGCATTCAAACCGACACCTATGGAAGACAGATCTGTGTCCAGAGAGTTTCTTTTTTTTTTATTATTTTCAGCCATTGTAGACGTCTCCTGTTTTTTTATATTCTTAACTATTAAAGTGTTTTTCGTATAAATGAAAGAAAAATGGATGAAGACACAAATGCATTTCAGATTTGTTGGCGCATATTACAGAAACGAGTCTGATGCGGAATTGACTCTATTTTTAAGTCGGGATGTTCTTTTTTCTGCCTTTTCATTTGGACATCCTGATTAATTTACAAATACCAAACATCAACATTATTTTATTATGCTACGAATGATCAACTTTTCCCCGTAAACAAATATTTTTTTCTCTCTTTATCACACGGTAACCAATATATCGATTACACCACAAGATTCCGAAGAGAAAGCTAAATGTTAGAGTTTCTGATCGACAATATATTTGTCCAGATTGGAGGACTTGTTTTTCAACAGACCATCGGAATTCTAATAGGCACAAACTGTACCCCTCTTTTAGCCAATCCGTTTCTCCACTCTTATGAGGTTGAATTATTAAAACGCTGGGGCGTCGCCCAGTATAAAAAGGCCCCAACCTGATGATATCATGGACACGGCGTTATCTTGTAAGGCAGGTGTCCAGCCAAAACTTGTAAATATTACCACCTCATATGTAACATCTAATGACCCACGTTTCCAGTATAAAAATTCTGATCTCAAGCCACAAGTTCATCTATGATCGGTTCAGCTGCATGACATCTTTAATTATAATGATGATGAACAACATTGTACAATCTCTAAATGTAGGAACACGTGCTATTTTGATAACAGATACTTACTTCACTAGTAATTTGAGAAAAAAGACGTAACATACTAGAAGCTATGACGATCTTAATCGTGCTTCTAAAAATCTTGTGTATGGTATAGAATGCAATTTATGTGGCCTAATTTATGTAGGAGAAACAAAAGGGAGACTTAACGAACGCATGAATGGACATAGATCAGGGATCAACACAATGAAATTTCCTACCGTTTACCAACATTTTAACCAACCCGATCATTCTATTCTCTCTATGAAAGTTCGCATTCTAGAAAAAATTTACAACCCTAGTAATAATCCTAATCTTAGTACACCTCTACGTAGACAAAAAGAATACTGGATACGTACATTAGGAACTGCAAAACCATATGGTTGCAATGATAAAATTGATAGTATAGGTAATCTATCTAGCCCTCACAGTGGCGGATCAAGAGTTTCTGCTAAGGGGGGCCGACCAATATTTTTTTCAAAAGGGGGGGCCCGGAACCCATTTTTTTTTTAAAAAACCCTAGGAATTTTAAATATTTTCCGGACTAAGGGGGGGGGGGGGCGGGCCCCTCCGCCCCCCCCTAAATCCGCCACTGAAATGCAACGATATAAATGTGAAGCTTATTTTCGACAACAATCCTAGACGTAAACGAAGTCATGACCATCGCCATGATATATCGCCAAGTCGTCATGATGTATCAACAAAAGGTCTACTTCCTTTTGTTTGCAAACCTCTAGGACTGCATCACATTCACACAAAACTCTACTCGTTGCCACTAACTAAACTGAATGCACTGTATAAAGAATCTCTAGAAAATTTTGTTACTGATCCATCCTCATCTTTATACAAATTAGACGCAGTTATCCTTGATATTGGTCAACACTGATTATTCCAACCAGTTAAAGAACATGCAAAAGTAGAAGAACACCGTTCGTTTCTACCAATAAAGTTTGCTAATAAGGGTTTGGGTGCCAATATACTGCATCACAAAAATTACATTTAGACAATACTGAAACTTCCAATAACTTTATAAAATTTAACCATAAATATAAAAGAAAGGGAGCGTTTTCTGTATTTAATATCAAACTGGTGTCCGCAATACTAAAACTTTATAAAATTTAACCATAAATATAAAAGAAAGGTAACTTTTTCTCTATTTAGTATTATACCGGTGTCCGCAATACTAAAACTTTATAAAATCTTACCATAAATATAAAAGAAAGGGAGTATTTTCTGTATTTAGTATTATACCCGTGTCAGCAATACTGAAACTTTATAAAATTTAACCATAAATATAAAAGAAAGGGAGCATTTTCTGTATTTAATATTACACTGGTGTCCACAATACTAAAAGTTTATAAAATTTAACCATAAATATAAAAGAAAGGGAACTTTTTCTCTAATTAGTATTATACCAGTGTCTGCAATACTGAATCCTTATAAAATTTAACCATAAATATAAAAGAAAGGGAGTATTTTCTGTATTTAATATTGGTGTGTTCCCTGAATGCCAACATTCTTAAAACCACATAATTAAATATTGTTGTTTAAGTAGTTATGAAGGGGTACAGTAAGGGGCTTGATTATATGTCCTGATTAGCATAATTAGATATAAATTTTATAAATCAAATAAGTTAAACATAAGTAGACAAAATGAATGAATATTGTAAACAATAGTGTAAATGTTGCCGTAAAATATAACAATAATAATAAAAAATATTTTTTTAAATTGATTTTGTAAAGTTTGTTGTGAAAAGTGAGAAAATATATATAAATTTACACAATTTTTAGGGGTATAGGTGTTAAAAATATAAAATAATCAAAACAGTTGTAACAGAAATATGAAACAATAGGCTCTCAATAACATGCATCGCTCAAATGGACAATGCCAGGCTGATACATACAGTCAAATTTACTTCTAAGCTTATATGGTCTCATTCTCAAACTATGTAGAGAAACTTTTATGTTATTTTGTCAAACATTCAACCTTTTCCCTACTGCCTGCAATATAAGATAAGAGATGAATCTGCACTCTGCAGGGCATAATTTTTAAGAACTATTGTTTCAAAGTTTATTTCAAACACAGACTAAATGGCTTCAGAATATAAGATGTTTGAATGTACTACTTGAAAGGTACAGACTTGTAATACTATTTTCAAGGGAAACTGTGATTTCAGAAACATTATGATTAAGTCTCACTCTAATTAATCCAGTTGTTTCACAGGAAAAGATCTTTGAATGTTCTTTCGATAGGGTTCAATATTTCACAACGTTCCCTGATTGTCCCCATTTATACACAAAAATTGAATCGTTTATAATTAGGTACCAGGTTTTAAAAAGCAAAGAGTAATTATTTGTTATATAACTTCTAAGGCCATGGAAAAATAATTTATTGGTTCTCAGGCCCTTCCTCATCTTCTGTATTTTTTTTCCGCTCTCTCTTTTTTTTATTGTAAATATTGTATATGTGTACTTTTTGTCATGTATAAGTATTAACTATGTACTGTATACTTCTCTATACCATTGGAATGTTTGGTTTATGAGAATAAAGCTTCTTGTCTTGTCTCATCTAGTTGAAGGCTTGAAAAAAAGCCCTTCATTCACCCTATATTTTGCCATGTCAATAAAATAAAATTACTTCCCTCACTACATTTTTTTATGGTTTTTACCATGTAAAAAGCTGCCTCTTCTATTGAAGAAAAAATCACCTCCCTCTCTCAACAGTTTCAATGAAACATGGCCTAATAAAAGATGCTTAGCTTAATGATTCAAGGTTTATTCCAAAATCAACTGTAATTTCTTGATCGTTGAATATATAAAATGCATGGAATAAGTTAATCAGATACAAAATATTTTTTTTGTGTTTTTTTATTGGAAAACAAATTGATATTTGAATTAAACTTAGAATTTTTACTTCCCTTTTCAGGTAAAAAATTAATAATACTTACTGATTTGTTTGAAAGTGTGTGTTTTTTTAAGAACTGAAATAAGAATCTTTTAAATTAAGAGTTAAAAATATAATCAAATTGACAATTAAGATCGCACAATATTTCCCAGGTAATTAAGAGGTACAATATTAACCTATATGATGCCCCTTAATCCTCACTAATTAGCACCTACAGAATTCTTTGATTTTATAAAGTGTTGGCATTCAGGCACACAGCCTTAATATTATACCGGTGTCCGCAATACTAAAACTTTATAAAATTTAACCATCAATGTAAAAGAAAGGGAATATTTTCTGTATTTCATATTATACCGGTGTCCGCAATACTAAAACTTTACAAAATTTAACCATAAATGTAAAAGAAAGGGAACTTTTTCTCTATTTAGTATTATACCGGTGTCCGCAATACTAAAACTTTATAAAATTTAACCATAAATATAAAAGAAAGGGAGCTTTTTCTCTATTTAGTATTATACCGGTGTCTGCAATACTGAAACTTTATAAAATTTAACCATAAATATAAGGGAAAGGGAGCTTTTTCTCTACTTAGTATTATACCGGTGTCTGCGATACTAAAACTTTATAAAATTTAACCATAAATTTTAAAGAAAGGGAACTTTTTCTCTATTTCCTATTATTCAGGTGTCCGCAATACTAAAACTTTATAAAATTTAACCATAAATATAAAAGAAAGGGAGCTTTTTCTCCATTTAGTATTAAACCGGTGTCCACAATACTAAAACATTATAAAATTCAACAATAAATATAAAAGAAAGGGAGCGTTTTCTATATTTAATAGCATACCGGCGTCCACAATACTAAAACTTTATAATATCTAACCATAAATATAAAAGAAAGGGAGCGTTTTCTGAATTTAATATCATACCGGTGTCCGCAATACTAAAACTTTTTCAAATTTAACCATAAGGAGCTTTTTCTCTATTTAATATTATACCGGTGTCTGCAATACTAAAACTTTATAATTTAACCATAAATATAAAAGAAAGGGAGCTTTTTCTCTATTTAATATTATACCAGTGTCCGCAATACTAAAACTTTATCAAATTTAACCATAAATATAAAAGAAAGGGAGTATTTTCTGTATTTAATATCATACCAGTGTCTGCAATACTAAAACTTTCTAAAATGTAACCATAAATATAAAAGAAAGGGAGCTTTTTCTCTATTTATAAGTATTATACCACTGTCCGCAATATTAAAATTTAACCATAAATATAAATGAAAGGGAGTATTTTCTGTATTTCATGTTATACCGGTGTCGGCAATACTAAAACTTTATATAATTCAATCATAAAAATAAAAGAAAGACAGTTTTTCTCTACTTAGTATTATACTGGTGTCTGCAATACTAAAACTTTATAAAATATAACCATAAATATTAAAGAAAGGGAGCTTTTTCTCTGTTTCATATTATACAGGTGTCCACAATACTAAAACATTATAAAATTTAACCATAAATATAAAAGAAAGGGAGCGTTTTCTGTATTTAATAGCATACCGGTGTCCGCAATACTGAAACTTTATAATATCTACCATAAATATAAAAGAAAGGGAGCATTTTCTGTATTTAATATCATACTGGTGTCCGCAATACTAAAATTTTATAAAATTTAACCATAAATATAACAGAAATGGAACTTTTTCTCTATTTAGTATTATACCGGTATCCGCAATACTAAAACTTTATCAAATTTAACCATAAATATAAAAGAAAGCTAGCTTTTTCTCTATTTAGTATTATACCCGTGTCTGCAATACTGGAACTTTATAAAATTTAACCATAAATATAAAAGAAAGAAAGCGTTTTCTGCATTTAATATTATACTGGTGTCCGCAATACTAAAACTTTATAAAATTAAACCATAAATATACAAGAAAGGGAGCTTTTTCTCTATTTAGAATTATACTGGTGTTCGCACTATTAAAACTTTATATAATTCAACCATAAATATAAAAGAAACGGAGCTTTTTCTCTATTTAGTATTATACCAGTGTTCGCAATACTAAAACTTCACATAATTGAACCATAAATATAAAAGAAAGGGCACTTTTTCTCTATTTTATATTATACCGGTGTCCGCAATACTAAAACTTGATAAAATTTAACCATAAAGATCAAAGAAAGGGCACTTTTTCTCTATTTTATCTTATACCGGTGTCTGCAATACTAAAAGTTGATGTACTTTAACAATAAATATAAAACAAATTGCACTTTTTCTTTATTTTATATTATACCGGTGTCCGCAATACTAAAACTTGATAGAATTTAACCATAAATATAAAAGAAAGGGCACTTTTTCTCTATTTTATATTATACCGGTGTCCGCACTACTAAAAGTTGATGTACTTTAACAATGAATATAAAAGAAAGTTCACTTTTTCTCTTTTTTATATTATACCGGTGTCCGCAATAGTAAAACTTGATAGAATTAAACCATAAATATAAACGAAAGGGCACTTTTTCTCTATTATATATTATACCGGTGCCCGCAATACTAAAAGTTGATGTACTTTAACAATAAATATAAAACAAAGTGCACTTTTTCTCTATTTTATATTATAACGGTGTCCGCAATACTAAAACTTCCTATGATTTTACCTGTCCATTAATATTAAAGAAAGTGCACTTTTTCTCTATTTTATATTATACCAGTGTCCACAATGATTAAACCGTATAATAAGTTTCATCTGATTAGGCTTCTATTCTTCTACTATATTGAACAGCCTGCATTATTAAAATTGAATATTTTATGTTGATTAAACAAAGGTTTTCGTTACTAACCAATAACTGTTTTTGTGACAAAAAATCGGCAGTGATAGTTAATCTGATAATATTTTATTTTCTTTTTGTAAAATCGGCGGTTGAAAAACAAAATTGTGTTGTGCAGATAATTGGCAATCCTATCTATAAATTGCGGAATTTAAATGAAACGAGTAAACGCACGTTACACGATACACGCGATGAACGTTACACGTTACACGATACACGATGAGCGCACACAATTTACACGGTGAACGCAAACGGTCTACACGATGAACGCAAACGATTCACACGATGAGCGCTAATTTGGGAATGTTGAACGTTTCCATCGCTGTACCACCGACGACCTCAAGTCGAAACCACCCGATTGATCATGTTTAAATTCACCTTACAGATATAGTCCCTGTGGTCACGTCATAACGGGAGACTTGAACATTATCGAAAACCCGTCTCTCCGTAATATTCTTGCAAAGGGACCCAAATTCCGTGAACCACGATCCATCAACTGGGAGCAAAATTTTAAACGCCTTATGGGTGCTGTAGAGGACTACGCCAGAAAATGGATTAAACGTGAACAAGATGAAGATCTTAATTCTCTTTCGGAGTGGATGAAGGCTGTGAGGTCCATGATTCTTAAAAGAATTAGGCAGCTACGAGGGTCAACGGGAACTAAAGCAACCTCCATTTTCCAAAATCCCGATGTTGCCAGATACATGTCCTCCATTCATGACAAATATGTTGTTGTTCCGGCAGATAAGGCCCCTAATAACATCATTTTCATATGTAAAAATCATCACATCAAATATTCAAAGAAAGAACTAGGCATTGGTAACTCCCATGGCAATCCCACCTACACAGCCACTACTCTGTCTAAGGAGGAGAAAGGAGGAGACCCCTAATAACATCATTTTCATATATGTAAAAATCATTACATCGAATGTTTAAAGAAAGAAGTAGGCATTAGTAACTCCCAGGGCAATCCCACCTACACAGCCACTACTCTGTCTAAGGAGAAGATATTACGTAAAGGAGATACAATGGCCAAGTGTGAATTCATGAGAAGAATCCACGAGCCGGAGGCGAGTGGATTGTTTATCATGAATTCACACTTGGCCATTGTTTCTCTTACTTAAACCATTGTTGAGACATTTTTGTAATCAAGAGATTAAAAAGATTATCGCCTAACTTATTACTGCATTGTTATCTTCGTACTATATATGTCTTTATGAACGAAAGTTCACTCAATGTAAAAGAGGAATTATATGGATAAAGTTGTTCTATAAGTCTGATTTTAACCGATATCTAATACTCAAATTAACTTCAATTGTGATATATGTATTTTTCAAAGTGAATCGAAAGGGCATTAAATTCAGTAAAAAAATGTCGGTGAATAGTGCTGAACCTCTAAACCTTATTGTCAGTTTAATGAAATACTTTCTGCCAAAACACATTTAATATTTTTAACCCCAGGGTAATACTTGCACTAGGAAATTGCAGAGGAAAGAAGAGGGCAATTTTTGGTTATATTTGTTGAATCGAGTCACTTTTCCTATTGGAAATAAATAATAAAATAATAAAAAAGGAAAGAAACACGATGTTTAATTGTATATATCATAGAATCTTTACCCTCCCCCCTTTTCTAAAAAAGGAAGAAAATTGACTATTCACTGAACTGTACGTATTTTGAACGTCTATTATATTACTTATTGATATAGTTACATCATACAAAAAATTTTTCAATGGAAACAGATGAAAAGTATTCATCAAAAATTTTTAAACATCGGCGGGTCCGGCGGGGGTCAAAGGAGCACGTCCCCCTGGCACTAGTGAGTTTTTTTAAATTAAACAAAAAAAAAGAGAAGAGGTTTGTTTCTTTAGTATGTTTATTAAAAATGTCATATTCAGGGTACATTGTCACGACTTGACAAATTAATGACAGTTTAATATCCATGTACTTCTAATTCTAATTAAGTGAATTTTAAAATAAGTTGAAGAACTGTAAAATAAGACTTCGTAAGTGTTTTGACGTTTCCATAACATTTCGCCTCTTTCATTTGGTTACATTCAGCAATTCTTACCATTTCGGCAATTAATGTGTCAATAGTACAGGTCATACATAAAACTCTACGATAAGGCCATTCCTAGATTCTCATTTATTTTTTTTAGATCCGGGCTCTAACACAAGGGCCCCGGGCTCTAAAACAAGGACTCCGGGCTCCAACACTAGGACTCGCTCCATTCATAGGATTCTGGGCTGTACTTACATGGGCTCCGGGCTCTTGGAGAGCTTGGGATCCCGTGTTATTACTCCTGTTAATGATATTTTAAGGTTTTGCTTTGTCAGAGGCCGTTTATCTTAATAAGCAGCTAAGTTGTACAGAAAAAATATGAATTCATGAAAAAGCGTACAAACCGGACATTTCATTTAGTTTTCCTTCTACCAAATGCATATATTCTTGAAGAAATAGATGATCCCAGCACAGCTGGTAAGCCTTTTAACTATTACTGTGCTTTTCACCACAGTTGGGTGCAGAATTTTGTATATATTTTAAACTAACACTGATAACTGGAGGTAACTCGTAAAAGATTATAAAATTATTTTTTTATATTGTGAAGAAAACATCGAAATTAAATAGAACATTTCCGCGTATTTATCAGATATATATTTTGAACCTAGTTGTACGTGAAGGAAATGAAAATATAAATCGATGTTGCCAGCTAATATATACATTACTGAGGTTATTTTAAACGACCCATTTAAGCACGGACCATTGGGTTTTCAGGGCTGGGGCTGGGATTTTTGGCCCCGGTCTATACTAAGAAAATCTCTGACACCAGCACCTGTGTTATAATCACTCTGTTCATTAGAAAAAAATCGCCCATGAAGCAATAAATTTCCTAGCAAATTTCCAAAACGGTTCCCACCTCGGTCGAAAATCTCAGCAACCCCCTCCGAAAATCAAAAGGTCCGTGCCTAACGAAGGTATCCCAACACTCGATGCGAACAAAACTATTTCGCTTAATCGGACAATCAGTTCGCAGTGAAATGTAGTAAACAAACATTTCCCTCGGAACGTTTATAAACTTTAAATTCGAGAAAACAATAGAGGGTAAGCCGTGGGTTCTTTAAAAAGAATCCACAGTTAATACAAAAGATGACGTCACAACAATGGTTTAAAGAACCATAAATCTGTTTTGCTTTCCTTTGGAATTTCGACCAAAGATGAAGACACCGATCTACCTTCTTTGTACTGGGTACCAAACTTACAAAAATGCCCATAAAAACAACGGCACATCGCTGGATCTGCAAAATGTTCCACAAAACCTCTTTCTAAGCTTTTAACCTCCATCTTGACAGCCGTAAAAGAGGGCCCTCAAAAATACTATGATACTAGCTTTTCAAGAAGTGGTGTAAATGAAATGTGGATATTAAAAAACTCTAAAGATCTGCTTGACATCCTGACATCTAGATCATTATTGCATTGCAACAGCATTAAAATATTTGACTTTTCCACACTTTATACTACCATTCCTCATGAACAACTGAAATCTCGGCTGAAAGATATAATTCATAGATGTTTCTCCAGTAAGAACGGCGAACGAAGATATAAGTACATTGTCATAGGCAGAAAACAAGCATACTTTGTGAAATACGACCCAGAATCACAGAAAAAATACACAGAGGAAGAAGTATTAAAAATTGTAGAGTTTTTGATCGACAATATATTTGTCCTGTTTAGAGGATTTGTTTTTCAACAGACCATTGGAATTCCAATAGGTACAAACTGTGCACCTCTTTTAGCCGATCTGTTTCTCCACTCTTATGAGGCTGTATTCAGTGAAGGGCTTCTTTAAATAAAGACAAAAAACTGGCCCAGTCCTTTAATTTCAGCTTCCGTTATATAGATATTTTATCATTAAACAACCCTCGCTTTGGTGATTTTCTTCATCTTATTTATCCAAAAGAGCTTGAAATTAAGGATACTACAGAAACTTCCACATCGGCTTCTTTCCTTGACCTTCATCTTGAAATTGACAACAGAGGTACATTACAAACTAGCCTGTATGACAAACGTAATGACTTCACTTTTCCAATAGTCAACTTTCTTTTTCTTTGTAGCAACATTCCAAAAGCACCAGCATATGGAGTTTACATCTCCCAACTCATTCGCTACTCAAGGGCTTGTGGTCATTACAGTGACTTCCTTGATAGAGCTCAGTTGCTTACAAATAGACTACTTAAGCAAGGGTACGTTACAAAAAACTTAAAGTCATCTGACACTACGGAAGTCTAACGGTCGACATCACGATCTTGTGGATCTTATAACAAGCAGGAGATGCTCACTCTACCGGTACACCTGATCTCACCCATGTTTTTTTTATTGGGTCCGTGTTGTTCATCTGTATGTGTGTCTTCATATTTCTTTTTTTGTCCCGTACTCAAGTGGTGTCCTTGTTTCTTAGTGTGTCTGATTTTGCCTTTGTCCATGGATTGTTCGTTCTTTTGATTGACGGTTCGGTTCTCACTTACTTCATTGAAGGGATACTTAACAATAAAAAACGAAAAAAATGGTCCAGTCCTTTAATTTCAGCTTCCGTTAATAGTCACTTAACAACCCTTCGTTTTGGTGATTTTCTCCATCATTTTTATCCAAAAGAGCTTGAAATTAAAGATACTACAGATACTTCCACATCGGCCGCTTTCCTTGACCGTCATCTTGAAATTGACAACAGAGGTACACTACAAACTAGGCTGTATGACAAACGCGATGACTTTATTTTTCCAATAGTCAACTTCCCTTTTCTTTGTAGCAATTCGAAAAGCACCAGCATATGGATATTTTACGAAAGGATATACATCTCAACTCATTCGCTACTCAAGGGCCTGTGGTCGATAAAGTGACTACCCTGATAGAGCTCAGTTGCCTACAAATAGACTACTCAAGCAAGGGTTCGTTACCAAAAACTTAAAGTCATCACTACAGAAGTTTTACGGTCAACATCACGATCTTGTGGATTGCTATGGGATATCTGTTTCCCAGATGACACCAGATATTTCCCTTGACAACTAAAGTTTGGTTTTCCTCTATCGGATTTGGCTTTACTACATGTTCAACACGGTGGTTGTCTTATGAGATGCAGGATATGCTTACTCTACCGGTACACCTGATCTCACTCATTGTTTTTATTGGCTCATCTGTTTGTGTATCTTTAATTTTCTTTTTTGTCCTGTACTCAAGTGATGCCCCTGTTTCTTAGTGTTTCCGATGATGCCGTTGCCCATGGATTATTCGTTCTTTTGACTGACGGTTCGGTTCTCCCTTACTTTTGAAATTTTATTTGCGAGGCCTGTCGTTTCTTTTTTTATTTTTAAAATTTAATTATAGAGAGTGGATAAAAGATGGTCATAAACGGGATAAATTGCAACATACCGAAGTTACTGCGAATTTCTGCCTTTTTGACACATTATGTCTCTTCATTGCAGATCAAATTAAAACATTTCAAAATCCAATAAAATGGTGCAATCTTTTTCCGTAATGATAAATGATAGACACCGAGATTTGTATTTCAATTAGATTTTGCTGGAAAAACAAGTTTAAAGTTCATATCCAGTTAGATAAATACTTGGTCAGTGCACCAAATATTAGAAGCGTATTCTCTTTTAAATATAAGAAAATAAGATAAATGTATCTGACTGCTGATTTATAAGATAACTAAATTCATTCCCTAATATATGTTTTGTAAAATTTGCCGAGAGATACCGTATATGTTTTGAAGCCTGGTGATAGAATCAGTTGGATGATGACATATCATTTTATTTTATTCAGCCATTTGTCTTAACAACTATTCAACCGGAAATCTCAGAAATTTCTTTATACTGTATGGTTGGTATATTTCGCGGGGTATTAATTTTCGCGCTATTCGCGTTTAAAACAGTAAGCACGAAAATTGATAGCCGTGAATATTTCACAGTTAACATTAATATAAACATGATAAATGAAAATAATGATGTGATCTAAAAATCCGCGAATATAAAACCCCACGAATAAATCAAAGACTGAAAATCGCAAAAAATTTAATGCCGCGTATATAAAGCCCTATACAGTAACCCAATATTGTTATATAATAAGTATATATCTAATTTCTAGACATATTTGCCTAGTTACTGCTAAATTTATGATGTTCATCGTAGAATAAATTGATAACAAAATATCACCTGCCTTCATATTTAAACAAACAAACCAAATTTGAAACTGCTAAAAATGATTTTGCATATGCAAAATTTTATAACTTTCACCTAGTTACGAATGAATCTTAATTGCGTCCATCTTTTTGATATCAAATGTAAACAAACATTTTTATTATCACAGTATATAGTAATTGACTGGCTATGAGGACAAAGCAAGTTTATGGTCCCACGAGACAAAACCATTTCCAGACATGAAACCGAAGAAATGGTTGATGTCCAGGGGAATCATAAACTTGGTATTGTTCGAAGCGCCGGTAAATAAGTGTTTTATTTTGCAGAATCAAAAATTAAATTCGCCATTGTGACGTCATCGGTCCATAGTTTCAGACTACTGGGACCGGTGAGAGACTATTTGACCGATTACGTCACAACGAAACCTTCTATTGAAAAAAACAGTTGTTTTATTTAAGCATAATGTAATAAGTAAAACATCTACTGAGATATAATAATGTACTTGAAATACTATTCTACATTCTAAAGAAATGCTTTATAAATATAAAACTGACTTACCATTTGAACATTTATACCAGTGCCCTGAACCATTGAATTCGCTTTCCATTGCCCTTTTTATCATAACTTTTTCCTCCAATGAAAGCCCAAGCATATCAGATGAAACTTGCTTGACTTCGTTACTAATGCTTGATAAGTCTTCATCACTTATTTTGATTTTGGATTCTAGATCACATAAATGTTTATTTATGTCTTTTGGAAATGACTCACTCTCTCTTCTCTGATCCAAAAATTCCTTTTTGAAACGGTGAATATCTACCGTGAGCTTTAATCTACGTGTTTCAAGACTGAATTCATCGTGTTCTTGGCTAGAAAATTTCTCCCTTTTCATTAATATCCAAGACTCTATTCGATTTGCCCATGCTAAAAGAAAAGGGTAATCTCCATTGCTTGAAATATTTGTTTTGAGATTAGCAATTTCTTCAAGACATGTGAATGTATCAGAAATCAAGTTTAATTGCAAAATTGATTTTGTGTTTTTAATAGAACGTTTGTATTTGTCTATCTTTTTCAAATCACCATTCCAAGTAGATTTTCTCATTAAAGATATAACTTGTGCCCTTTTGTTGTTAAAATCGAGCATATCAGCAGCATTTTTCACGGCTTTAAATACACTTTCTATATCTGCATTGATCATCTTGAGTTCATTGCGGTATCGGTTCGACTTTGTTATTGTCTGGTGACATTTTGGACATTTTAAAGCATTTATGTCATTATTACCGTCGTCCTCTAGTTTACTCTTGATGTAGTTATCCATTGTTTCTACTTCAATGATATGTTTACAGTCCTCTAGACGAATAAGTATGGGGTCGTCTTCGTCCTCTGTTCCAAAACAACATATCTCAGCAATTTCATCTTTGTTACATTCTTTGCAGACTTCAATACATTTATCCTCACATAATAAACCTGGACACAAATGACCGCATTCAAGCATTTTATTGCATCTGGCATAACATTTTGGACGGTCACAGAGGTCGGAACATGCCTTGTTACACTTGAAACCGTATGGACATGTCCTTTTACAATTCCAGTTACATCTTTCCTTGCATTTAATACATTCATCTAAGCACGACTTTTTGCAGTGGTCACCGTGCGCACAACGCCTTTCACATTTCTTTGTGCAAGGTAAACAATTGCTATTACAATCCTTTCGACATATATGCCCACAAACCAATGTTCTTTCACACTTTTTCCTACATGGAACGTGTAAACGGCCTTGACTACAATCTGAACAATTCCCAGAGCATTGATGCCCACAACGTAGTATTTCTTCGCACTTCATTTTACATGGTGCGTCGTGTTTTGTGTGACAGGCAACTTGAACTTCATGTCCGCATCGAGCGGTTGTTTTTATCAACTCGTTGCAATCGTCTTTTGTGTTGCATGGTGCCGAGCATTTTCTTTGACAGCGATGACCACAAGATATGATCAACTGACATCTTTCGTTGCATGTACCTAGACTCGGATCCTTATGACATGGCATACGTGTCGAATGTCCACATTTTGGTAATGCCTTTTCAACAAGCTCCTCGCATAAATTACAACGCCATGGATAATGACAGGTCCGTGTGCACTTATGGCCTCTTTCACATACAGTTTCAAGGCATTTTTTCTTACATTTTTCATTATGAAATGATTCGTCGATGTGGCATTTTCTTAAGCAAAAATGACCGCATTCTCTTTTGAAGCTGCATTTTTTGTTGCAACCTCCATCCTCAACTTTTCTAAAATCATTTGCATCTCTGACATTTGTTTGAAGTTTATGATTCTGGCAAATAAGAGGCATATTTTTACCGCAAAATCCCCTGTCGTTTGCATCTATGACAATTTTTTCCCACAATTCTGACTTGGATGATAAAAGTTCAAAATCCCCTATTAAGTAAAGACCAATTTTTGCTCTTGACAAAGCAACGCAGATTCTGTTGGGTTCTTTCAGGTACCCAATACTTTGGCGGAAATTACTTCTTACAAG
Organism: Modiolus philippinarum; assembly: GCA_002080025.1. Lineage (NCBI taxonomy): Eukaryota > Metazoa > Mollusca > Bivalvia > Mytilida > Modiolidae > Modiolus > Modiolus philippinarum. Next base: position 35,669 of record MJUU01054390.1, on the reverse strand, counting down.
TGAAATCAGAATAATATCATTTTCCTCGCCTTGAAAATTATCAACTGCAATTATTCGTACACCACGGGTGCCAGATTGAAAACTATCGCTGTTTTGTGTCCGAAAATTCTCTTTTATTGGTAATCCATCATCAATCGGCCGGATCATTGTCCTGAGCATTCGAACTTGGTCTAAATAGGGTGACAAAATAGTAATTTGAGATGACTTATAACCCTGTAGTCGTAAATATTTATATAAACTACTGATAAATTTAGCTTCATGTGTGTTCTTATGACTTCGTGATGCTTCTTCCCGTTCGTTGTCTTCTTGTACTGAATGGGATACAAAATAAAGATTACATAGCATTCCTTTTACATTTTCATATGACTGGACACTTAGATCATTCTCTAGATTCTTATATATGTGTGGAACAAGAAGCTTGGAAATTGTTGGTCTCATCCGATGTTGATATTTTAGACACTTGCACGGATATCTGGCTCGTATTAATCGTTCGAAAAGGGAAATATTAACATGATGTTCCCTTGCAGTGTGATAGTCATTGTAAGACGGTCGTAATTGTTGATGATCACCAATCATTATCAGTTGCTCACATGATGATGTCAAACATGACACTACATGGTGTTCTGGTATTTCAGCTGCTTCTTCCATCAAGACGATTTTTGGGGAAACTATTCTTAAAATGTCTATGTCACGAGCTGCTCTAGTTGTAGTGCATGCAATTAATCTAGAATTTTTTAATATTTTTACATCAATCGTTCGTTGAACCTCCTTGAAACGATCCTGAGCTCGATCATAACTCTCTTCACATTCACAAATTTTGTCGTTCAGATCATTCAATACTTTTTTAATCCAATATTTGTACAGCCTCCATCTATCCTCATAATGTAGTTGCCATATGTCAATGATTGATTGTGCCTCTTCTCCTGTTAGGGGTATGCTTGAGTGTATTAATTCTTCAATTTTTTGCATAAACATATCTCTTCCCTGGTCTGATAATTCATGCCATAATGGTGTATGATTACGTCTGACTTCCACAAGCTCATCATCATAAGACACTGACATTAAAAGTTCCTCAAAGCACGTTTGGTGTCCTAATGAAAAGTTCATATCTTCTGTTTCATCGTCAATTTCATAGTTATTTTCATCTTCGTCTAAATAGTCGAAGTCATCATTTGCGTACATGATGTCCTCAGTTCGTTGCAGATCGGTTTGATATTCTATCAGAAGGTCCTTCAGACCTAACCAGCGAATTAAATCATCATATTGTTGAAGACATTCAAAATGGTATCTTGTCATATAACCCTCATTGTACAACCAAAGATGGTGAACTATTCCAGTGTTTACTTCCTTCATCATTTTATTGAGGTGTTTATGTCTTTGCATCCTAGCCAATAAATTGTCCTTTGCATCAAATAATGGTAACTCATCAAATATATGATCAGTACGGTGATAACGTTGTCTGTGAGCAGTAAGGTTATACTTTTTTAATTCCTCGTCTTCTGAGCGTGAGCCGAGGCGTACAACATTATATTCATCTAAATCAGGAACCCTTTTTAAAATTTCGGATAAAAACTGATCAAGTGCATGATTTGTGTAGCTGAGAAGAAGCATTGGTCCACATGTTTTGTTTTGATCGTAACCCCATATCACTTCATTTTGGAGGAAAAGTTCTGCTATTTTTAGACCAACAACAGTTTTACCCGTTCCAGGGGGTCCTTGAATTAAGGCCAATTTGCTTTTTACTGCAGTGATTAGGGCTTCATATTGCGAAGTATCAAGTCCCAGATCTTTTGCATGTGGCCAGTCCGACTCTTTTGAAATGTCGACAGATCGATGAAAAGAAATAAAACAGCGCAAGTCAAATCCAAGTTCTTGAAAAATCGACGATTCGAAATAATCTGGCTGATCTACGTTAGTATTCAAATACACAATATTTTTTCCGAAAGGCAATGCTTTCTTTTCATGAGATACGTCAAAATGTGTCATTTTTATGGACTCCAAAGTGTGATAATATGAAGGAAAAAATGCCTGACTTTCAATCAGAATTATTTCTTCTTGATCTGCAATTTCATTAATTTGACTGTTTCCATGCAATTTAATTTCTACGAAGCCTTTTCGCAAATCCTCAGGATTTCTATCAGCCACTGTTGCATAGTAAATATAATCAAATGTGATATTTGTCAAACACACAAGAGATCCATAAATCAAAAGTTTTCGTGTTGCCCAGTTTATATTACGGTATTGCGTAGTGTCAAATCTTATTATCCAGGTGATACCGTTGTTGCGATTGCAGCATTTTGATAAGAACTGTATATTTTTATAAACTCGTATATCATCATGTCTCCACCTCCTTTCGAGACATGTTGGATCATCATCCAAATTCCTTTTTAAACAGACTAATCCTCTACAGAGAGGACGAATAAAATCTTGTCGGTGCACCATAAAAAGTCGATTAAGATACCCTTCCTCGTCTTCATATTTTTGGTCGATATGACTGCCAACGCTAAACACTTCATCGATATCTGGAAGAACTGATAAAAAAGAAATCTTATTGTCGCTATGTTTTAATTGTCTATTGTCCCAATTATGTCGTATTGAAGATATAATACTGTCAAGTTCATCCTTTTTATCAAGGTCTTTAATTTTGTGCCTAGAAGTAATCTCCAAAGTATCCAATGATTGTAATAAATCTGCCTTTTCGGCATGAACATACTCAGTGAGTCCTCTCATTATCAACAGTAGGTTTGTCAGTAAATTCAGCTGTATGTCAGTCAGTTCTGATTCAGTGCTCCGTAAATCACAAATGATTTTTCGTACATCAAACCTATCAAAAAATCTTCTTTCTTTCAGCGGATATATAGCTTTCTGTACTGACCTTTTACATGAAGATTTACATAAACTCCCTAGTATATCTACAAGTACGGATATGTTCTCAATGTTTGTTTGCTTCCATAAAAATATGTCAAATTCCTTTTGGTTGCTGCTCAAATGAATAGCAATCTCGTCAGGTTCCATTCTTGTTATCTTATCTAAATCTATTTTCTTGTTTGCTTCCATAATTCCATTTTCTCTTTTTCTTTTATATGGTTTTTGTCCAAATTTTCCCGGTTGTTTTGTGTTTCTTGTATTTGAACCTGTAGTACTGGTTGACCATTGACTATTAATTCTGCTGTTACGGAATTCGTGTCTCCTTGCATAATTCGCAAAATTAATGTCAGTATTGTGTGTGTCAGAATAATTAATGTGAGAGTTATTCTCATGTAAATTATTGTAACCCTGTTGTTCAAAGTTCTCACGTTGTTCAAATCTAGACAGAGAATATCCGTTTTTACTTTCTGTATTGTTTGTTTGATTCCTATCATAAAGGTAGCTATCAAGGTGACTTTCATATTCATTAGAGCGACATTCATCTCCGTTTCGTTGGGTTGGAGATGGCCACCTTCCATTTTCTCCATTAAAATGGCTGCTTCTAGAATAGCTGTTTCTTCTGTTCCTTTCACTGGACGGTAAATGCCCTGTCCTCCCAAGCCTATTTAGTTTCCTTTCAATAGATCTTGGACGTCTTCTTTTAGATCTATGGTAACAACTTTCTCTGTCAGTTGATCTTGATCGCTTCCTTTTAGATCTTTCACGTTCTTCATTCTTTCCAACCGAGTGCGACAGTCTTCTTCCTGGGGATGTGTGTCTTCGTCTCATATGTCTTGAACTAGAATTTCTTGATTGAGAATTGTTACTTCTTTTTTCATTCGCGGATGTTCGTCGGTTTTCTTTAGGTACAGGTGTTTTTAGTGAGCGCGAATGATCGGCAAATCTTCTTTGTTCATTTCCAGCAAATCTCTTTGTATCTCTAGTGTCAGTATCATCAGACTGATTGGAGTTAGTTGGTAGTTTAGTATTTAAATGGGAACTTCTGGAGCTACTTCTTTTGTGTGATTGGTCTCGGAGCATCTTTGATGAAGCATCAAATGCTGAATAATTTTTATCGATGTCTCCATTTTTACTTTCTACAATATCTGAGGATATCAGTGGTGATTCTGAAATTACTGGTCGATTAGCCCCAAGACGACTAAATACAGATATTTTTTCTGGATCACCTCCAGGTTCTTTTTGCAAATGTAACTCGGCATCATAGTCATTCACATTTTTCGACATGAAATTTCCATTATGCGCTGATAGTGTTATCGACTGATAATTTAGTTCTATCGGCTGATCATTAGAAATGTCAGTTAATCCCCATTTTGACTCCGTAGATGGTGCAAATCTATCATTTTTTTCTACAGGCAGGTAATCCACATCTTCCAAGTCTTCATAACTTACTCTTTTTCTAGTGTCTACGTGTGTGCACTCTTCTTCTGAAGAAAATTGGAAACGATTTCGGAGACGGTAGCCTTTTGTAAAGAGTTGTTTTTCAAAAGGTTTTGTTTCAGGGTGACGGTACATATTACCATTGATCTGGAAAAAAAATAATGTTTTTTTCAACTACATGCAATTCCTTCCTTGTAAAAAAAAAACAACCTTATAAACTAAATGATATAGGTTTTAAGAGATTCCACTTCCAAGAGATGTATGCTCTCTATTTATTTCAATTATGTCTTTAAAGAATTTCTTATATTGGTATTCTATCATACGTTCAATTTTGGCATTTTTGTTATTATTTTTCGTATTTAGCAAAATGTTATTCTGACCACCTGTTTATAGTGCCCACAAATAACTATTTTATCCAGGCACCTGAATAAGTTTTCAGGAGCTCAGGCTTCCAAGCTACCGGACGCGTCCCCAGTTGGTGGATATAGGAATGCCCTGTCTATCTGGTGTAGTCAGGTCATAATATGGAAAGCCTGACCGCAAACCATTGTAGCCAAACTGTGTAAAGAAACTACAAGTGTCATGCAGAATAAAGATCCATTTTATATTTCTTTAGGAAGTAAACGCACTGGGTATCATACAGAAGGCTAAATTTCTTGTTCCTACTCATTTATCCACTTTTTCCAGTGGTTATCAAAACTCATTGCCCTCGTTGTCCCTTCCACCTTTATTTCTTTTTTCTTTTGCTTACATTTTCTTGAATTGGTTAACTTTGTTCTCGTCCTGATATAATTGATATACTGCTCACTGCACGTTAAACTCTAACTAATGAATCAATCACTATTTTGTAATGCCAAGTTTTCTTACAATCGACTTGTTTTTGTATCTGTCCGCTATCTGAGGAAACTAGTGCTTTTTTCGGGCAACCGATGACGGTGATTGTAAGGGCTCTTCGGCAGATAATTTTATGTTTTTGGATTTCCCCGCATTCATGGGCTTTACAATACATAGCCATGGCCCAGCATTCACGGGCTAAACAATTCATGGACGTTGCATTGTTCGACAATTGTTAAAGAATTCCGCTCAAACAGTCAAACCAGTGCTAGGGGCCGTCTTCAACTTGCTATGAGGTATGTGCAAAGCTCATTAATGAAGGCTCCATGGTGACATCAAGATAATGGACAACAATCAAAAGCATTGGTCAATTGTTAGGTTCTCTTTTGTATTTGTAGAGACTTTGTCGCATGTAAATTTTGGCCATAACCTTTCTTTGTTTAATACATTACAAATAACGGTTGATAGATATATTGGAATATTCACTCATTTATGGAAAGCAGAACATAGGAATGAATTTTTGTTTCGGTTTTTGTCATTTTAAGTCAACTTTATGCCGTCTCATTCTACATACTCCATTTTCCATAATTTAAGAATAATTTACAGAATATATATCTTAAGTACAAGTATTATTAATGTCCATTTCGACTGCTTGAATCATTATCTGTTTTTGTCCTGGTATGTTAAGTGTATAAATTAATATGTTTCACTTTAATACAATGTACAACGATATATTAAGACTTCTGGCAAAAATGTTTCCATACTAATTCGGGTTCGGTTTGAGGATGAGGATCGGATGTGACAAATGCAGTGACAAAAGAAATTTCAAAGATAATACATTTTATGAAAAACTTTTTTTTAATATATTTCTATGATAACGATTCTCCATCACAATTGCCACTTAAAGGTGGACCATTTGATGTATCTTAATATAAATGATGTTTTGTCTTCCAAAGAACTAATTTGAAGTGCATAGAATTTCGCCTGTTGTAACCCGATGCCTAATAGTCCAATAATAGTCTAATAATGTGTTTATATTAATTTGTATTCACTGCTTTTATAAATAACTGAAATTTAAAAAAGTAATTATTTAATGTTTCTTTTTATTTATTTATTTCTCAAGGGATATGCATTTTCGAGTGAAGCAAAATATAATCCAATGTTTTTTTTCTCTTGACTAACAGAACTTGAAATTTAAAAATGCTACTTCAATACAATTATAGCTGTTAGTAGCGTTTGTATCTCCCATTGGAAATGCAAATTGAAATTGGAATAAATTTTGACGTCTTTCTCGCAGTTGCACCATACATTGTCTATTCATTGAACAGGTAGACTACTCACCTTCTTACCTCATCACCTTACTGTGTATCACCTACATCCGCGAATGTATTTCATGTTGTATTGTCAATGAGCATATATGATATTCTAAAAATATTGTTTCCAAACTGAAAGTAGACAAAACGAAAGTAAAAGTACAAATACAACTTCTGTTAATCTTCAAAAGAAACCTTTGGCCTATTTTCTTATCTTACATAAATAAATGATTTGAATGCCTTGATAACAGTTTAACAAAATAGTTTAAAACGTGATTCAATCTTTAATTAAATATGCAAGACAAATATATACCTACGAATACCTGGCACATGTACTTTTATTGTGTATATATTTTAGATTTAAACAATATTATTTAAATCAATAAACTGTTCTATTTGGGCAACGATTGGGTTTTAAATTTAAATCACGAGACTTGAGAAATTTCCGATTTGGTCACATTTTTTCTCTTTTACAAATAACAAATTCCGTTTAGTCCTTCATTAAATCTTTCACTTATTGATTATAAATGCATGTATCCAAATCAGCTTTTAATAAAAAAAAAATTTACTCGACAAGAGAAATATCTATACATTTGCTCAAGGGGAATTGTTCCGGGAATTTTTTTTTTCAAAGAGAACTAGACCATCATGACAAAAATTATATATTCTGAACACCTATTTTTAAAAGGCTGAATCAGGCACTGATGTGAAAAGGATTAAATCAGAAATTATTATGTGTTCCAAAATATAGGGAACTGTTCTCAAATGTGTATTTGTTACAGTACAAGGGTAACAAAAGGACTGCCCCGTATTGACTGTTTTACGGTTAGTTTTTTTTAGCTTACAAGTAACTAGAACTAAGTCCGAGGTTATCAAGGCTAAGACTTATCCAGTGCGGGAAAAAATATATAATTCAAAATTCCAGAGACACATTGCTTCACACAATATTAACTTACACATGGTATATATAGAATATTATTAACCTTTAAAAATTCTCATAAAAATGTACAGTAGCTTTGTATCATCCAAGATGGCTACCAACAGGGAAAATAAGTTAAGCAATTCTTGGACATTCAAAGTTTTTCTGTTCTGAAACTTCTTAGCTATTAGAACCAAGGTAAGTGACAATGGTCCATTGTGTGAAGAAGGTCTGAAACTTCTTAGATATTAGAACCAAGGTAAGTGACAATGGTCCATTGTGTAAAGAAGGTCTGAAACTTCTTAGCTATTATAACCAAGGTAAGTGACAATGGTCCATTGTGTAAAGAAGGTCTGAAACTTCTTAGCTATTAGAACCAAGGTAAGTGACAATGATCCATTGTGTCAAGAAGGTCTGAAACTTCTTAGCTATTAGAACCAAGGTAAGTGACAATGGTCCATCGTGTAAAGAAGGTCTGAAACTTCTTAGCTATTAGAACCAAGGTAAGTGACAATGGTCCATTGTGTAAAGAAGGTCTGAAACTCTCTCCAAGATGATTGGCAGCGGTGAACAAGTATAATCAATAGAGCATATTCAAAAACACAGACATTTGTATTGTCCTCTGAGCCTCTTGGCCAAACACAATCAAACATAGTCAATTTGTTCATAAGTTAACGGTGTCTGGAAGGTCTGAGCCTCAGTCAAGATGACCACCAGCACGAAACAAAGCTTATAAATGCTAATAATGTCTTATTAATTTATTGCTGTTCTAATTGTTAAGTAAGACAGTTCTGTTTATATCTTTGTCCTGTATCTAATGCTTACCTGACAAAATCTATGTGCTTGTTAATGATAAAATAAATGACCAACATTTACGTGTGAACTTAATTAAGGTTACAAAAAACAGTCTTCTTAATATGAAAAAGAAAAGAAATGGGGTAAATGTCAGGGAGACAACATCCCATAAAACGACCCAAAACAAAGCATCTGATCTGCAAAATAAAGACTTCCTGTCTCAAATACTGTAGGAGATTTGGTTCGGACAAAAGGGGTACCCTGTTGTTAAAAAAAAAAAGTTTACTTATAGGACAAAAAAAAATTCCGGCCCGGGTGAAAATCCTAGCCCCCCCGAAAATCAAATGGTCTGTGCCTAACAATGATGATTGGAGGAAAATGTTGAGTTTACTCGACAGTTTTTGCTTTGCATAAGTATGATCTAAAAAAAAAAGTTCCTTCCTGTAAAAAAACTACCTACCTTAATTTGTACCAAAATGATCTAATACTTGAAGGAATCGAAACCGAAAGTAAAACTGAAATGCATTTTCTAAGTATAAGGCTTGGTTACCTGCCAAGCTGTTTGTTTTATTAAATCATTTTCTATTTTAGTCGATGATTTTTTTCCTGGTTTGAGGAGTGTAACGTGTAGTAATATGTTTCAATTTCATATTTTTGCCATATTGAATGGATCTATATTTCGTTAGGGGCACTATATGAATTGGGGTGTTTTTGAATGCCACTGGCAGGCTTTTCCGGATTTTTCTTGAGATTAGCTCCCAGACATTCCCTTTTCCAATCCATTATCGAAAGATTATAAAGGTTTAATTTTCATTAAGAACAAACATAAGGTTTTCACATATTTTTCACATACAAATGTATTTATATATTACATCCT
>MJUU01054390.1:13434-24431 GCA_002080025.1 Modiolus philippinarum | reverse complement strand
CTTGGAGTATGAGCCATCCTAACAGAGGACCCCGAGGGAACCCCGGGATATAGAAATAGGACCCAGTATCTCCGGCTTGCGGGGTGTGACCCCTCCTAAACGGAGGCTGACCCCGAGGGTCCCGGGATATAGAAATAGGACCCATTCCGTGGTTGTGCGGGATAAATAAATACACAACCCATCTTTCGGATGGGATGTAAACTCAGGTCCACGTGTTCGAAGAAATGCCACGCTTCCTGCACGTTAAAGAACCCTTGTAGCAAGCTCTTTTTGGGTGGTCCGTAGGTGATCGGCTACAAGGCTAAATTCCCCGCCCTTGACGATTTCACCCTACTTTTCCAGTGGCAGTCAGAGTTTCCCGTCCCATGGCCATTTCCATACCCCAAAGTGATTATTTATCAACAAACTTGTTCTCGTCTTGATATAGCTGAAATATTGCTGAGTAGACGTTAAACAATATTCAATCAATCAATCAATCCAACAGCACCAAAATCTTCATCAGTAGAATCAGGATCCGATGCTCTTGTATCGTCAACAAGAGGAAGAGCGTCCTCCTCGACATCAGGTTCCTGTGACCCAGCATCAAACGTCCGATCGTCATCGACACTGTCCTGGGCTTCTGTATCTTCACTGTGTATGGAAGACGTATCAGCATCTGGTGGGATGCTGGACTCCATATCTCCCCGGGGTATATACATATAAACTTCTGATTCCTCAGACTCTGCTATGCTAGTGTCGGCATCTGTGGAGACATCAATAGCAGAGTGTGATTTCCTTTTTCTCGGAACTGGCCTGGGTTTTTCGGATATGGGTTGTTTCTTCCTGGGTTTGGGTACAGGTGGATCTTGCTTTTGCAACCTCTTCGGTAGATGTCCAATAGGAAGGAGCAGATTCCTATGTAGGGTCCGTTTCCGACCATTACCAGTTTCCCGTTGTACCTCGTATACTGGTATTTCTAGGTTTGGTTGTTTGAGCACAACATATGGAACTTCCTCCCATTTGTCCGCAAGTTTGTGCTTTCCATCGTGAACCAGTATTTTCACTAGGACCCTATCACCCGGTTGTAGTATGGCACCTCTAACTTTTGTATCATATCCTCCCTTCTGCTTCTCCAGTGAAGCTTTAGTCGCTGCAGTTGCTAATTCGTAGGAGTTCTTCAACCGGTCTCTGAGTTTCTCAACATACTTGGACAAAGGCTGCTTCTTGGAGTTAGTGTCTATTCCAAATGCAAGGTCCACAGGTAAGCGTGGCTCACGACCAAACATGAGGAAGAATGGCGTCACTCCAGTTGTCTCGTGCTTTGTGCAATTGTAGGCATGCACAACACTCCCAACATGACTCTTCCAATCAGCCTTTTGATCTGGTTTAAGCGTACCGAGCATCCCAAGCAAAGTCCAGTTAGGGCGCTCGCATTGGCCGTTCCCCATTGGATGGTAAGGCGTTGTTCTACTCTGTTCAATTCCTGTTATGCGGCGAAGTTCATTTATGATGTTGCTTTGGAAATTGGCTCCTTAATTGATCGGAATGTATCCGTTTTGGTAATCCATAATGCAGGATGAAGTTTTTGTACAATGCTTCAGCTGTAGTTCTTGCAAGCTGATTTCTTGTAGGAACTGCAATAGAGTACTTCGTAAAATGGTCGGTGATGACTAACAGATGTTCAAATCCTCCCTTAGACCGTTCCAAAGACAGAAAGTCCATGCATACCAACTCTAGTGGTTGAGTAGTCATAACACTGACTAAAGGTGCTCTGCCAACTGGAGTTTTCATATGTATGCATCTATTGCAGTTCTGGATCCACTCCTCCACATCTATGGTCATCCCATGCCAGACGAACCTATCCCTAACAAGTGACACTGTTCGTTCTCTGTCTGGGTGTCCCATCTGGTTGAGGGAAGATAATTCAGAACTGATGGTATCAGTGAAGTTGGCAAGACAATCTGACTTCTTTGATCTCCATTTATCTTACAATCTCTGACCAATACTCCATCTCTGAGATGTAATCTATCAAAGTTCATAAGCATTGCTGAATGTTCTGGTGCCTTAGGTATCTGCTTCTTTGTTGGTTTTATGCTGTTGGTAACATGTTCCTTCCAAATTCGTAGGACTGAATATTTCGATTGAGCCTCCTTTACGTCAATTTCTCCTGTTATCTCTGTAGACTCCGGTTCATCCACTACATCAGCCGACATAGCAAGACTTTCGACGAATGGTACCTGGACAGCCTGACAGGTAGCTTTCACGGATTCGTTGGGAATCGTAGTTTCCTGCAAGTTGTCATGCAGGATGCCTGGTAACCTAGACAATCCATCAGCATCAGCATGTGAAGAACCTGGACGGTACTTAATATCAAAATTTAATGCTGCCAGAGCTGCAATCCAGCGATGACCTGTGGCATCGAGCTTTGCTGACGTGAGCACATAAGTCAACGGATTGTTGTCGGTGATGACTGTAAAGTGGCCTCCCTGTAGGTAGTCTGAAAATGTCTCCGTAACCGCCCACTTGAGCGCCAAAAACTCCAACTTATGGACCGGATAATTCTTTTCTGATCGACTGAGGCCTCTGCTAGCGTAGGCGATGACTTGCTTCTTATCGCTCTGTGTCTGGTACAAAACAGCACCAAGTCCACTACTACTAGCATCAGTGTGGATCTCAAAAGGAAGACTAAGATCAGGGTATCCAAGTATAGGTGGGTTAGCCAGTTTCTCTTTCAGTAAGTCGAAAGCGTTCTGTTCTTCTGTTCCCCATTTCCAAGTGCCTGGTGTTGTTTGCTTCTTTTTCTTTCCTTTCTTTACTGGAGCTGGCGTTATGTTGTTTAGTGGACGGGCAATCTTTGAGAAATCCTTGATGAACTTTCTATAGTACCCGACGAAGCCTAAAAATTGTCGGACAGCCTCTGGCGTAGTTGGTGTCGGCCAGTCGATGACTTTATCTATCTGGGCTGGGTCAGGTTCTATCCCTTTCTCCGAGACAATGTGCCCAACGTACTTGACACGCTCCATGAAGAGTGAACACTTTCCAGGCGACAGTTTAAAGCCAGCTTCTCTTAGTCGTTGGAATACTCGTTGTAGGCGTTCCAGATGTTCCTCGTAAGTTCTAGAGAAAATGATAACATCATCCAGATATATCAAACGTATGGACAGGTCTCCTAGTATGTCCTCCATTAAACGCTGGTACTTGGACGCCAAATCTGTAGCGGGCTTACTGGGCTCTAAAGAATACCAAGTCCAGCTAGAGTTCAGTCTTTATTACAATATAGAGAAAATCCTATAAATATAACAATAATATATAAAAGATAACATTTATGTATCACATAATTTATGTAGTAATACTGTAGTAACAATAATAAAAATATGTTTACAATATAAATTAATAAACATTGTGTTTAATGTTTATCTATATCAACACTATATAATTGAAGTGTAGTATTTTGTTTCAGGTGTAATAAATAAAAACTCCAGATCATACAACAGTTTTTGTTTCTATGTGTATCATTGTGTATTCATTTGTAATAGCTATCTATAATCCACATCTTAGATACAGTTATACAATCCAAGGTTTTATGGAACAAGGGAAATAACTCGTATACATATACTCTCTTAAAATCCAAATTATGTAATACGTTTTCGTTGGCAATTAAAGATTTTATCAAAATCGAAAGCGGAGGTATTTTTTCTGCAAAAACTCAGACCGGAAGTACCCACCCATAGGCTGTGACCTACCGGGAACCATTTTTTCTTGTAGTACAGTTAAGGCCGGTTATTTTTTTCATGAGAGAGTACCGAAAGATGTGTCTTTCGTACCTGAATGTGTCTTTTTGTTTGAACATCAGATAAAAAGTCTACGAACGCAGAAACATGTGCAATTTAGGGAGCAACCATTTGATTTTTAGGGGGGTGCAAGGAAGAAACATCTGATCCTGATTATTTTTTTTCACGCAATGTTTGAGCCTGACAATTTTGTTCTCACTCCAAACAATCCTATCATTTTTTTTCGGTCCAAGCCAGAAATTTCCTTCATAAATGTCATCCTGGTTATTTTTTTCAGCTTCTTCCTGTCCTAATATTTTTTCGCCATTTTTTTCGGATTCATTCCTTGTCCCCGATAAAAATCAAATGGTCGCTCCCTTAACACTGGAGGCAATGGGAGATGGAATTAGTGGTGTTACACACCCTTATTCACACTAGATCCTTCCTTTGTGACGTGATTCTATCTATTGATTGACAGATATCTTCCAATTAACTACAAATTAGACCCCTTTCCACGTAAATTATGTTAATTTGGAATACCCCTTTTCAACCTATAGTTCTGGTTATAAACGATGTATTCACAAATGCACCAAAAATATAAATAATTAAATAAATAAAGAAAAAAAATTAAAACTGATAAAAATTGCGTTTCTATATCTTTCAATGATCAAAACAACGGCAGTAGAATATCAAAGAAACAAAGCACAAGATTACATAAATTAAAGTTCAGCAAGAACAGCAGAAGACAGAAGACCAAAGACACTTCACAAAGATTTAACGGTAAATTCTAAAATCCCTCCATCGTAGTTTTGTCCTTGGCTGTATTTTTTATATAACTGATTATTCGGATTTTGTTTAGTTTTATGCATTATAAGCAATTTTTGAAATAGTGGATTTTCTATGTTTGGGTCTCATGCTGCTAATGAGGAATTATTTTCCGGAATGGCCATACAGCTCATTAAAATTAATTGCAGTTGGAGTTGACATATGTGTTATAGCCTCACGTTCATATAATTACACCATATCCTTTCCTAAAATATACACACCCACAAAACACACACACACACTACAAATAAAACACTAAAACTAAAGCACTCACAGTGTGAACTCTCCAAAAACAGAGTGACAACAGGTGCTTCGGAAGGGTAAGCATGTCCTTCTCTGTATACGGCACCCGTCACACTGTCAGTGGGTCAATCCTTGATAAACTGGAGTTTTTATGTATCGTGTGCCTTTTTGTCACATGTACATTCACTCCATATCCTTTCATTTTTCCTATTAAGTCACAATCGGTAATGTCAAATCCGGGAAGATGTGAATATAGCTCAAAATAATAGTACAGCTTTGTGGGAATGTGAAGCAGTCCTAAATGTTTACCAACGAAAGGACGTAGACACTGATAAAGCCTTGTGATACGCATTTACGTCTAGGACCTAAACAAGCACGAATACGTATTCATTTTGTTGCAGATTTCAGTACGGTAGCATGGGGTATTCAGTAGTGCCATTCTATTTCTAAATAAGTAGTGATTACGTACCTTAAATGCTGGTACTATATATTGAACGGAAATGCATATCCCCTGTCAAAAAGCATGTTACTAGTAAGAGCTCTATCCCATTATGATTGTCATGTAATCCTATCTCGTCTCTGCTCTACAAAAATTATTTAATAGAACTCGTACGTTTTCTTGAAGTTTTAGAATAAGTATATCTGAAAAATACAACACAAATAAGCTTTGTGTGCTCATGTATTTTCAGAATTGGTAACCTAGAATACGCCCTTTTTTCTTCAAATATTTCAAATTTGTCAGAAATATGGAAATAAGAAACTAAGTTTTGTTCCGTTCTTCTTTACACACTGTGTGATTCATGTAGCATAAAGATCCTTTTTATATCTTTCGAAAAAGAGCAACCTAGCTTTTATGGCGGTAAAATAATGAAGGCTAAATGTCTTGTTCCTACCTATTTCTGCCCTTTTTCCATTGTCATGGGAGTCCTTTCCACATCTATTTGTGTTTTTTTATCTTCTAAATTTAACAAGTTATTATCAGCTCGATAAAGCTGAAAGATAGCTCACTGGACGCAGACTTCTGATTTATCAATCATTTTTTAAAAATATACCATTTTCATTATTTTAACATGCGGTGGTGTAATTTGTTTCCATATTTATATTGCATACAGTTTTGGTTTTCCAAATGTTTTAAGCTGATTTGCATTGAAGAGACATATTTTGTCGAAATGGCCATATACAGAATCTTAATTAACAGCAAAGTCAGTATGTTGTTAGTCATTAATTCTTGATACATTATAATGTAAACTTTCTTGTTGCTGTAAACGTTACAAACATTAATTTCTTAGAACTGAACTCATTTGACTTTTCCCGACATCAGATTTTGCCAAACAGCTAACCTTTCGCTTCCCGCGAAAAAATGTTTTTTTTTTAACTTTTATCAACAAAATAATTTTTCGAAATTAACATTATTTTGGGGGGCAGAAAGCCTCCTTCAGAATATTTTTTTCATCATTTTTGCTGCCAAAATATTTTTTTTCAAATAAAATCAGCTTCAAAATATTTTTTAAGAAAAAAAAAACATAGCCCCCCCCCCCTTTCAAGTTAAATGGTCGGTTGCATTGCAAATATCTTTAACTATACACGTATGTAAAGGAAGTTAATCCTATTTGAATCTGTCAAACGACTCCCAACTTGCCTATTATTTTTGCTATTTTATTATTAACCTCTACCTAGTGTTGACAGTTCTGTAAAGGTTCTTTAAAGATCGACGAAAATGACAAGTAAAATTTAATTCTTAACATCATGGATGTTTCTAATGGTTTTGAAGTTCAAATGGGATGTGCAAAAATGTGAAAATTTGATAATGAAAGGGTCATTTATTAGTAAATATAGAAAATGACATTTCTGAGCACTTTTAAAAATCTGCTTCAAGAAGACAAATGTGTATTTTGACTGACCAAAGGACGATTACTCGTTGAAGACCTTATAGTAAACCTACCACTAACTCAGTGCCTGTACCAATTACGGTAATCCCGTGTTCCTATCGTTTTCTACGCTTGTCTTTTGTCTTGCTTTTTTTGTTTTCTTGTGCAGTTCCCTGGTAGATTGTGGCATATGATTGTAATTTTCGGCCATTGTAAGTATTTCCTGTTATCTTTTCCTTATTTATAACTATCTCATTTTAATTTACTTAGTCTTCCACTTACTGCCTTTTTTCATGTTCACGTTCATTTTTTTCGATAAGAGAAATCAGTAAAGTTCGGATTGAAAAATATTCAACATATCAAGATCCTATTATACTGTGATTTTGATCAAGTTTGGATACCCATACAATACTTATTATTTTTATAAGCTTATAAACAACAACATTGTCCTTTTGAACTTACTAATACTAAATTGCGGTCATCTGAATACACCGATTGCGCATTTGCGGGATCGCTCATTATTTTAGCCAAACAAGGAACTTTGAACTTTGAACTTTTTATTTCTCAAGACCCCAACTGGGGTATGTGAATACAAACAATATAACATATATACATAGAATAATGCATGGAGTGTCAAGTACAATATATGACAATAAATTTTAAAGTGTATGAATATAAGATAAAGTATGACATATGAAATAAGTATGGAAGGCAAATCGAAATCAGTAATGCTTATTTTACAACTGACAATATGATTTTACAAAATTTGGCTATCTTAATTTTATCATTATAATTGACATTATTAAATAAATTATAAAATTTTACAGTGTTTGGATTCTTCAGAACCTCAAAAGGTAGTAATGCTTTTCTTTCATTCTCAAAAAAGGTACATTCGAACAAATAATGAAATTCATCACCAATATTATTCAAATTGCAAATATCACATATTCGATCGTCACGATCTACACCCCAAAATCTACCTTGTTCTATAGGTAAACGATGATTTAGACATCTATAATTACAAAAAGCTTTTCTTAAATCATATGGTAAATCAACTAGATATTCTGGTACAAAACTGGTTCCAAGACGCTGATAGACAAAGATAGTAATTTCTTCATTTCCATTCAAGTTTCCTTTTTTTGTGGGTTGGAAATGTTCCTCGTGGATTTCCTTGTCAGTTGAAACGATTTCTTACCCATATGTTGAATAACAACGTAAGATTCGTTGGTAGAAAATATCCGTCCCTTGCTCCAACGTTGGATGATGTCATTTTTCCTCCGGTTGACCCCAGATGACCTCGTCTAAATGACGAGTCAAATCCGGATTGGAAACGATGTGCAACCCATGTATTGCAAATATGTAATTCAATGCATTTCTACCAGCGGAATTACTTCTGCTGTTTGAATATTCACTTATATTTTCTTTTATTTTCAAATTTCCTTTACAAAAACATTTACTTCTATTACACAAAAAAAGTACCTTTACAAAATATATATAAAAAATCTGCAAAATTGATACCGTTACATGTAATTACTTTTTAAGATTAAATGTTAATAAAGGGATGCTTTCACTTGATGGTTTAAACTCATGAAAAATAGCACCCATATTTTCCGTACGCTTTACCAAAACTGTAGAAAATCAGAAGAAAGTTAGTTACTCGTCTTTTTTTGTTTTTTTGTTTGTTTTTTTGTGTATTTGTTTTGTTTTTGGATGGATAGTCCCGCATGAGTGCAACATCAGAGAGTTTCTAGGAAGCTTGTGCTGCAATTACGTGTACAGATCTAGCAGCAATCAAGATCAAAACAACGCTCACCTGGCTTTCTCCAATATGGATCATGACTAGAAAACAATTAAACCAAATGACATTAATTTAAATTCAGTCATTTTAAATGAAAGGAAAATGCCAAAACAACATTAACGCTTCACTCCAATTAGAAAATAATATATGATACAGTTATTTCATGCCCTTGAAGGAAACAACAATAACTATTGTCCCGAGGTGATGGAAATGACTTGCGAACTGTTGCCTGAGGCCGAAGGTCGAAGGCAACAGTTTGCAAGTCATTTCCATCAACGAGGGATAATGGTTTTGCTGTTTCCTGAAACGGGGCATGAAATAACTGTTTTATTAACTTAAATAAACAATAAAAAACAATCTTATATGAACAAAAAAAAATCTAGCCTGTAAAAAGGGTACACGGGTAGAAGTTGAATGACGTCGCACTGCGCAATTCTTTTGCGCATGGAACAGTTCGGCCGGAAATCGGTAAACAGTTAACTGTTCCACCGACGTTAAAATTTTCATGAAAAAAAGTTAAAAATGCCGCATATTAATAAATCTAACTAAAAGTTTATAAACTCAAATAATAAATAAACACAAATGTAACAAAAATAAACTTAAATATTTTACGAAAGGATATGGAGTAAATGAACATGAGACCATAACACATATGTTAACTCCAACTGCAATAATTTTAATGAGCTGTATGGCCATTTCGGAAATTCATTCCTCATCAGCAGCACTAGAACCCAAACAAAGGCAATCCATAATTTCAAAAAGGGTTTAAAATGCATAAAACCAAACGAAATCCCAATAATCAGTAATATTAAATATAGTTAAGGACAAAACTACGATGGAGGGAGTTAATCCTTAGGTTTTAGAATTTACATAAATTTAGATAACAGTAATTGGACAAAGTGTACACACGAGATATTATCTCATGTACAAGTACACAATATCTAAGAAAAATAAAGAGCATACATCTCAACCACGGGGAATTGTTTTACCAACTCAACACTGCAATAAAAGACAAACTCCTGTATTAACTATTTTACGAAAGGATATGGAGTAAATGAACATGAGACCATAACACATATGTTAACTCCAACTGCAATAATTTTAATGAGCTGTATGGCCATTTCGGAAATTNGAGATATTATCTCATGTACAAGTACACCATATCTAAGAAAAATAAAGAGCATACATCTCAACCACGGGGAATAGTTTTACCAACTCAACACTGCAATAAAAGACAAACTCCTGTATTAAATATTTTACGAAAGGATATGGAGTAAATGAACATGAGACCATAACACATATGTTATCTCCAACTGCAATAATTTTAATGAGCTGTATGGCAATTTCGGAAATTCATTCCTCATCAGCAGCACTAGAACCCAAACAAAGGCAATCCATAATTTCAAAAAGTGTTTAAAATGCATAAGACCAAACGAAATCCGAATAATCAGTAATATTAAATATAGTTAAGGACAAAACTACGATGGAGGGAGTTAATCCTTAGGTTTTAGAATTTACATAAATTTAGATAATAGTAATTGGACAAAGTGTACACACGAGATATTATCTCATGTACAAGTACACCATATCTAAGAAAAATAAAGAGCATACATCTCTACCACGGGGAATAGTTTTACCAACTCCACACTGCAATAAAAGACAAACTCCTGTATTAAATATTTTACGAAAGGATATGGAGTAAATGAACATGAGACCATAACACATATGTTAACTCCAACTGCAATAATTTTAATGAGCTGTATGGCCATGTTACATGTTAAACATGTTACAATAAGACATCAAGTTTCTTACATATACTGATGATTTATTATATAGAGTAATGTTACAATAAAAAAAAACTGAAAGTTTTTGTGGCGTTTTACATTTCCGCAAATTGGTATTACGTTCCCTGAGAAAATAGGTTTACTTTTCAGAGAAAAAAAATATATATTACATTTCCAGAAAATAAAAACAAAAAGTTTCGATGGAGCTGAAAGTCGAAATCCCTGAAAATCTACGTAATCATCCAAAGAACTGAGTAGTGAAGCACGTCACCCTAGAAAACTTTTCTTCCCATCGACCTAATGTTAAAATCCCGAAATTATCCCCGATTATGCAAATGAGCAAATTAACCACGCCCATTTTTCCATATATGGTCATCCATGATCCCTACTTCAAAGCGTCAAGAACGTAGAGCACCGTGAGCGTAGCGAAATGGTGTGAGAGTGGTATGACAATTGGGGGTGGGGTAACTGGGTTCAGTATTCTAACCCAAACCTCTTTCCATTGTTTTATTCAATTTTGATTCCTTCTCTCGTGTTGCTTGAATAACCATTGCGAATAGAAGTTTTATTCTTTTTGTATGTACTTTATCCCAACTTTATCACTCTGATATTTTCTGTCCAATACTTCAATCTTTTCTATGTATTTTCTGTACTTGTGTTTAACATATAACTTTAACCCAACCGTTGCATTGGTATCGATTTATTTTTTTGTGATACCCTTTACCCTTTG
>MJUU01054386.1:5242-24780 GCA_002080025.1 Modiolus philippinarum | reverse complement strand
TATCTCATGTGTACACTTTGTTGAATTACTATTATCTAAATTTATGTTAATTCTAAAACCTAAGGATTAACTCCAACACTCGTAGTTTTGTAATTAGCTATATTTGATATTACTGATTATTCGGATTTCGTTTGGTTCTATGCATTTTAAACATTTTTTGAAATTATGGATTTCCTTTGTTTGGGTTTTAGTGCTGCTGATGAGGAATTAATTTCCGAAATGACCATACAGCTCATTAAAATTATTGCAGTTGGAACTAACATATGTGTTATGGTCTCAAGTTCATTTACTCCATTTCCTTTCGTAAAATATTTTATACAAGAGTTTGTCTTTTATTGCAGTGTGGAGTTGAAAACACAATTCCCCGTGGTAGAGATGTATGCTCTTTATTTTTCTTAGATATGGTGTACTTGTACATGAGATAATATCTCATGCATTTTTTGTCATGTGTACACTTTGTTCAATTACTATTATCTAAATTTATGTAAATTCTAAACCTAAGGATTAACTCCCTCCATCGTAGTTTTGTCCTTAGCTATATTTGATATTACTGATTATTCGGATTTCGTTTTTCTATGCATTTTGAAATTATGGATTTCTTTTGTTTGGATTCTAGTGCTGCTGATGAGGAATTAATTTCCGAAATGGCCATACAGCTCATTAAAATTATTGCAGTTGGAGCTAACATATGTGTTATGGTCTCATCTTCATTTACTCCATAATTTTTCGTAAAATATTCTTCTCAAATAAATACATGTACATATATGTATGCTATTTCTTTGTTGCATTTAACAAAATGTAATGTGCTAAAAGCAATAATTAGCACGTTATAAGCCTGAGACGCCAGGTATTTTTAGGAACGTTTTCAATTAGCAAATGCACAAAAGTCATGCAAAGGTAAATGCTCGGGTAATCCAGCTACTCTACTTCCATTAATCCGATGTAATACAATGTTTCTAATCCTTTCTGGGTCGAAAGTCCGAGTCCTTAAAATTGCTTCACTTTGGTTTGTACACTTCACGCCAAGATCATTTTACCAAGAGGACGCAACTGCTATTTATAACATTATTGATGCGAGTTACTAGTACGTTTTACGCGTACGAACATATCGTCATATCAGCGGGAGATTGATGTATCGTAAAACCTGATTGAACTGTGTAAATTGCCCCGGTCCAGGGGGGTGACGTCTATCTCAAATTGTTCTGTGTTTGGGTATGTGTGCTTTCGGTTTTTTCTTTTATCAAATGTACTTTTCTTACGTTACTCGCCCTCTGAATATACTCTGGACTTTTGATGTTACATTTTTAAGGAGGCTCAATCCTGATGTTGTTTATATCAAGTTAAATGGATTACGCATTGTAAGACTTAATGAAATAGGTCCATGTGCTTTTAACGGAGAAACAAGACATTAAAAAATTGTCGGGAAATGGATTAGTTTAAAATCAGGACTATTTTTTTCTTAAAAGTTAGGAAGTTATTTCAATGATTTTATGAAAACATGACAGATGTTTTAATTTTGACCCACAGAAGACATTTATGAAATAAAAAATGGAGGTCTGTGTGCAAATTTTTTTAAACCATTGAAATGGAGTAAATTAGAGGAGTTCCGAAATCGGACATAAATTAAAAAAAGTGATGAGTAAGCCAACTTAATAAAGTGCTTTTAACCAACCTGCCAATTGATAACTATGCGGGTGTAATCTGAAGAGGTTTTGTCGAAGTTTACCTATATACTAATCAACAAAAGAAGCGTCCACCTGCTATGATGCTTCATATTTTTCGAATAGGGCCTGTAAGTATCGTTCAATTTTGGAACTTCCGGGATCAAAAACTGTACCCGAAAGTTACATTTTAAACAAAGATATATGACGTTTCAAACAAAAATTCGAACGTCATAATCCTCAGACATCATGTTTTGGCGGGAAGCGTTTTCAAATTGGATTCTCGTGAGTCACATGACCGTGACTTACAGACCCTATAGGAGTGATATAACTAAAATTATTGATGTATACTTCGGAGAGGACCAATTTTTGACTTTAGTCCTTGCTAATGAGAGAAATTTTACGAAACAGTGGTCAAAAGAATTATTTTTGCAGATTTCAGCATTAGGTAAATGGCGGACGGAAGCGAATTTTAATTATTTGTTTATAATATCAATACAGTATCGGTAACTTATTAAAAAAGACAAAAATTACCATGAAAAAATTAGTTCAAGGTTGAAATCTTTCAGTTTGAAGTACGACTTCAATGGTTTTCCGTGACTTTTGTATTCGACGCATTTCGGAAAACTCTCTTCTGAATTATATACCAATTAAAGTCGACTTTCACTCAAACTAAGGTTACGATGGAAAAATTGTGCTAAGTTGTAAAAACTACCAGATCGTTTTCAGCCTCGTTTTGGAAAATTCGTGTAGGTATCGATTATTTCATAATGGCAAATTGTTTGTAATCGTACAATGTGTCAATGTTGTTCTTGTTTGTCAAAAATATCCTTTCGACTTCTTTCACATGTTCATTTATGTCTCGATTCTATCAACCGGAAGTTCTCTTAATTTTGATCGGATGTGTTCTTGTCAAGAGTGAAATTAGAATCGAGTATTGCCAAAGATAATCATAAATTAAAGAGAACAAAAATATTGCTTTTATTATATAGATAGCGGTGATTTATTGAGTTTTCTCAGTTGAATAAATGTCATATTGTCACCGGTGAAAATAAAGGATTTCTAGTCACCGGATGACGTCTTAATGAATCGATCAACGCAGTGGATTAAACTCGTTGCGGAACAAAGTTCCGCCACACGTTAAATCCTTCTGCGTTGATCGGCACTCATGACATTTTTATTGATATTCACGACGGCCAATTAGTTATACTATAATTATTCTAAATTATATTCCATTGAAACGTGAGTGGACGTTTCTTTTGTTGAGTAGTATATATATGCAAAATTTGCTATTAAATTTCAATCTTTCCGGTGTTTAATACTAGTAACTATGATTTTGAAATTCGGATATGACATTGATGTTCCAAACGCATGTTACTGGTTTGATTAATATACCTTGAAATCAAAGTTATATAGTAAAATATTATAATCAAAGTTATATAGTAAAATATTGACTGTTTCATCTCCTAATTAGGTAGAGTGCCAAGATGTCCGGATTAGAAAACACCACTTGAGTGTTTTGAAATGACTATGTCGATGTCACTTTCTTCTTGAACAGATGGCCCAGAGGGTATTCACCAGCCTAACTTACCTTTTTTTTTTAGAAAATAACCTTTTTTTTATTCAAACCCCTTTCTAATACTGAGACGTCATTGTATTTTACTCAGTGGATGTCCTTGGTACAGAATTTTGCAACCTGTTTCGATACTTCTTGGTAATACTTACTTTTTTGTCAGACTATATTTTGGGTTACAGTTTCCATTTTATTTGATTCTAATGCTGCTGATAAGAGGTTCTTCCTTCAAACACGTGTACAGCATAACAAAATTTACCGTTTATTATGCATCTGTTGTATTTGTGTGTTTAGAAACCGCTGTCTGGTGAACCAGATGTCCCCAAGTAGCTCAGAATTGAAACTTGTCTGACCGTAAATTTTTCCTTGTGTTTTATAGAAAGTAGCCATTTTAATCAGTTTCAAACCCCTTAAAAACTGGGGCTTTATTTCGTATATTGAACTCGGTGGATGTCCTTGTTCCTGGATTTGGCCTTCTATTTTGATATGTAATGTTTTGGTATAGGGTCTGTAAGTCTCGTCTAAGTTTGCAACTTCCGGGATCAAAAACTGTACCCGGAAGTTAAATTTTAAACAAAGATATATGACGTTTCAAACATAAATTTGAACGTCATAATCGTCTGACGTCATGTTTTGGCGGGATTCTTTTTCGAATTAGCTGTTTATCGTGGATTCTCGTGAGTCACAAGACGAGACTTACAGACCCTATTGAGTACCTCTTTTAGACTATTTTTGGATTATGGTTTCCATGTAATTTGATTGAGTTGCTGCTGATGATAGGTTACTTCTTGAAACATGAGTACAGCATATTTAAAATGATTTTGCAACTTTTTTATTTTTGTATTTTGAAACCACCGTGATGCAACTGTCTAATGGAACATAATGTCCCAGAGAATATTCACCAGCCCAATGGTCAGACTTGTGTGAAACGTAAATTTTACCTTTTGGTTTTTTTTTTAGAAATTCACTGTTTTTATCAAAATTCAAACCTCTTAAAAACTGAGGCTTCATTTAATGTATTGCACACGGTGGATGTCCTTGGTACTAGATTTGGCCCCCTATTTCGATATTTGTTTGGTTATTAATACTTCTTTCAGAATATTTTTGGAGCTATGGTTTCCATAATTGATTGTACTGATGCTGATGAGTGGTCACTCCTCGAAACATGTGTACAGCATGTATCAAAATTTTACTATGTAACTTTGGTACATGTATATTTGTATTGTGTTTAACGTGCACAGATGAATTTATAAAGGTCAGTAAAGTATACATATATATAACTGATATATAAAAAGTTGCATCCAAGGAAACTTTTACATGCATTTTATAGTCCCTTTCTGCGTGCCTATAGTTCAAATGAAGGTTTATTTCGATTGCAAATTCTAAGTTAGTAGTAGAATATGAGTTGAAAACTATAGCTCTATATTATCGTTTTAATGATGGCAACACATATTAATATATATTATTAATAAGATATTTTTCAAGCTATTCCGTTGGTCAGAACATGACCACATGACCCCATATTTTATATCAAGAACGGCTAATTGCATTGGTGATATTGCACGTTACTAAAAGCTTAAAATGTAATTCTTGTTCATTTCACCTAAAAAGGTCATTAAGAGTTTCCATTGTTGTACTTATAACCATGTATAAATGTAGAATTTGATAGGGAAAATTAATTAAGGCATAGCAGAATATAAATTTCCTTTCATTTAAGATATATGACTGATTAACAGCCATGTAAGTCTGAAATATACTTAACATGAAATTCTTTGTTTGCTTCATCTTCTTGCTTGTATCCACTCAAATAAGCAGGCCAAAATAAATGTGTATAAATCATAATTTTTGAAACGTAGGAATGCAAGAATATATTTAAATACTTATAAAAGAGAATTTCAAAAATAAGATACCTGTTGTTTCCTCCACCGGATTTGACCTTAATACCGGACTTGACATGTTCAACACCGTGGGTGTCTTATAAGAAGCAGGAGATCTTACTCTACCGATGCACCTGATCTTACCTATGGTTTTTAGTGTGTGTGTGTGTGTGTGTGTGTGTGTGTGTGTCCGTTTTTCGTTTCTGTGCCGCACTCATGTTGTGTCTCTGTTTCTTTGTTGATTGACGATTCGGTTCTCCCTTACTATAGTAAAATAGGTTATATGTTCATTTAACTTCATCACTGAGGAAATGACAACAGTGTTTCAATTTAATGTTCATCAATTCAATTAATAATATAACAATAAAAAATATATGATAATTGTAGCCTTGGTAACAGGTCAATAATAATGTCATATTGACCAAGAGATGCATATCGACCGACAGCGAATATGCATCTCTATTAACCTATACAAAGGCTATAATTGTATACTGGTAATATTATATAATATGCAGATATATCATACTTAGTAACGAAAATAACAAACCTCCACCATTTTTGTAGCAAAGGTATGGAAAGCGCCAGATATTTCCAAGACCAACGGAATATCCAATACATGACATAAAAAAATCAAATTTTCCTGACCATTTTTCCCGGACTCTAATGTTTCCTGCATTTTTCGTATCCAACAAATGGTTCATTTGCTGAATCTTGACGTTGGTGTTTTCTATGGACATATTGTGTAAATGTAATAAATACTTGAAGGCTGTATACTCTTATTATTTGGGGCATATCGGAATATAATACACTAATATTTGTTTTTCTTTATTTTACTGTCATTTCATATTCTTCCTAAATTTCACTTTTTGACCTTTTCATCTACTTGATAATGTTCAGATACTTGACTTACCCCTGATATAGAAATATGAGTCTGTCTTTCATTTCAGCTTACACGCAATATATCTCTTTATTTCAAGTAGATCGAGCCTATTAAAAATATCGGACAGATTTTTTTTTTTATTTTGAGATATTTTGTAGTTCTAAGTATATTTGTTAAAAGAATAAAATAAAAATGATATGTCACCGATCATCTTTTCCTGTTATCAAAGATAACAACATTTGAATAAAATTTTAATATTTATTGGCGTACTTAGGTCACAGCTTCTTTTCAACAATTAGGTTACCAACCCGAAATAGGGCGTTTGGGCAACCTCAAATAAAATGTACAACAAATGATAAAAATGCATAAATGTACAAGAAATATGAAAGTGCATTAAAATTGAAAATGTATCAACTAACTTTTGATGAAATTGATTAATTATGGCGTACATATGTGTACCCTGGCAACAGATATTCACGAGTACGAGGCAAGATATGTAAGATTATTTGACGATTGAGATAAGTGTTAATGTGTACGAAATGTAGTTTCGTTAAATAAGTACTGGTGCTAACTGAAAACCGCCACTGAAACAAGGTCAGGCCCCATCAGTTGCAAGACCTGACCTTGTTACCACCACCAGTACAGATTGCTAATGAATAAAATAGCAAAACAATACAATTAAATCAAAAATGGTAAGGTCAAATAGTATGAAAACAAATACGTAAGTACGAAATGTGCAAATAAAATAAATCTTAAAGAATAAGTACGAAATGTACAGATAAATAAATCTTAAAGAATCCATCGATACGGATATGCAGCAATGGATTCCCGAAGCCATGGACCTAGTTCGCCATTTGGTGGTGAGATGTGGCATGCACCTTTAACAAAATCAAATAAAGCGTGTTGTAATCTATAGAGGTATAAATCATTTCCAATCATTGACAGATGAGTTCCGTCTGTGAACAATGAAGCATTGAAACCTGAAATCTCGGGGTACCTTATATAATAACCACCCCTCTTTAGAACATGTGTTGAGACCAAACTGTTTAAACGCACTCTAACTCTTTCGAGCGCTTTGTGATTTATTTCATTTCTGTAGCTTCGGCGAGGCAGAATTAGTGACCAAACAATTTTAGTGTTAGGTAGTAATAATAGTAATTGATCGATTGTTTTAACCATCTCATGGCTTAAAAAACAAGAATTTCCCTGACCAATATCATTTCCACCACAATGAATTACAAGCATATCAGGATGGTCTTCGAGTGTCAACAAAAACTTGATGGTTGGAAGTAATTGTTTCCATTTAAGTTAGATAGACAGTAATATTCATATCCATGAGATTTTGTTGTAAGTCTGCACAATTGAAGACCAAATCCTTCTCATCCGAAATCTGTAATAAAAAGTATGGGTCACCATGCTTGCTTTTTCGAGAATTGAGATCAAATTTACATAGAATGCACGGGGAAAATATGGAAAGACAATTTTTAGCTTAATAGAAATTAACTTTTTATCCATGAGAATTTAATGCTATGGGAAGAGAAAATGGCGGGAAATTTTCAAATTGCTCCAAAATGACCGAAATTTGACAGGAAGGTTACTTAGCATGTGTAGATACGAACTTTGGTCTTTAAATTCTCATGGATAAAAAAATGATGTATTTTTGTGAACAGATAGTTTACTATGTAATTTATGAGTTACAATGAAAAAATATATATGTCACCATGCTTTTAACGGAGATTTTTTACAAAATTTCCGGATTTAACATTCTTTACGGGAAAAGGGAGTTAATTCGCGGCAAAGTAAACGAAATATGACGTTTCACA
This sequence comes from Modiolus philippinarum, assembly GCA_002080025.1. Lineage (NCBI taxonomy): Eukaryota > Metazoa > Mollusca > Bivalvia > Mytilida > Modiolidae > Modiolus > Modiolus philippinarum. The sequence goes on along the minus strand of MJUU01054386.1, from coordinate 16,966 downwards.
TCTGTCATTTTATTATGACGTCACAAAGGAAAAGCCGTCAAATTACTGTTCCGGCCGGAAAATCAAAACTACCCCGATTTCGACTCTTTATTTTTGTAATGCGCGATTGAATTGCGCAGCGCAACAGTATCTATCTACCTTAAGGTTAGTGGGACAGCTGTCACGTGATTAAACCATAAAAATGGCGGGAAAAAATTAAAAATGTTCAGAATGGAATGAAATTTGACAGGAATGTTACTGAGCATGTGCAGAGACGAACTTTGGTATTAAAAACATCAAAATGGCGACAGTAGCTATGGGAACAGAAAATGGCGGGAAATTTTAAAATTGCTCCAAAATGACCAAAATTTGACAGGAAGGTTACTTAGCATGTGTAGATACGAATTTTGGTCTTTAAAATATCAAAATGTCGACCGTTGCCATGGATAGAGCAAAATGGCGGGAAAAATTCAAATTCCTTCGTATATGATGAAAAATGGAAATAAACTTGAAATAAGGTGAGAAAAAGGAAAATAATAATAAATTAACACAGTAAAAGTGCTCAAAAAGGAAAATAACTTTGATAAAAATTAAATAAGATAGAGATATAGTAGTGAAAAAAGTAAATATTTACCCAAAGGGTTAAGAAAAGTGGAAAAAATGATAGAATAAAACTCGAAAATTGTGGGAAGAGAGAATTCACACCAGAACAACAATAGCAGTCTCCCCCTTCTCAACAATTAACGCAGACGTGATAGAAATACTGCCAGAACAAGCCACTGCTGATTTCAGTTTTATAAAGATCACTCCCTAGAAGTTTGGAACAAGAAAATATGAGAAATATCAACTCATTCATTTAGTCAACGCCATCCAAAATATATCTTTATGCAGCAAAATAGGTCATTCCGGTCAAAACGGTTGCCAATTGGAAATACAAACTACTTCCGGTCCCTCATGCGCGCTCCTTTATCTCTCTATAGGACTCCTGTGGGGTCATGTGTCGAACTATCATACAATATTTCACAAAATTTTAATTTGTAGATGAATTTTTTGTATTTATGATTAACAGTAGGTTAGAAAGTATCCACTTCCGGTTTGACAAGTATAACCTACAACTTCCTGTTCTAGTCAAGTGAAGACCGTATACAGTCACATGACTATTTTAGTTTGGTATTTGTGCTACAAGCACAGCCAGTGACATCACTTCCGGTTTTTGCTCTAGTGACGGCAAAATTTTTTCAGGGAAGGAGGGCAATGTTGTCAACTTTGAATGCTTGTAGTTCTCTTAAAAGCCTGGTTTGCTATGCTGATTTTTTTATATTTTGAAGATATCGTATAAAGGTATATATTTAAGTAAAAAAATGAAATTTTGAATTCGGAAGTTTTTCTGAATTTCACTTTTTATGTCCCTCAAGGTGGCAAAAAGTGATAAAAATCCAACCTCAATGTTCAGATAATTGGGAAAATTAGCAAAAATAATTGACAGAAGTGGATGTATTTTTAGAAATACCTTTAAAACAACAAAGACTTATAATCCAAACACTCTTTTTACAAAAACAATGTACAACTGGTTTTTATAGGGTCAAAAGGGGGGTAAATGGGAATTTGGACCATCATTCACGGGGAGGTAACTTTGACCCCATTTATCTCAGGAAAAACGCCTGGAAAGGTGGTCCAATATTTATACCAAAGAAAGGGTATATATTCAACAGTAATATATTTGAAAAATAGCCATTTTGAATTCGGAATTATTTTTGGGGTCAGGTGTCCCCACTAACCTTAAGCCCCTTCTTCCTTGCCACCATATATGATTCTGTAACCGTGTCAAACCAAGATGAATCCGTCTACTGTGTTTCGAGCGTGTAGAAAGGCGTACTTCACTAATGACGATCCAACAATCCAAATCATTTTTTGCGACCCTGAAAGTCTTAAACTGACAATCAGACGCAATATCATAGAATTTTTTAATAAATAAGAAAAAGAAGGGAAACGGGGAATGTGTCAAAGAGACAACGACCCTAAGGGGAGCAATAACAACTCAAAGCCACCATAAGATCTTCAATGAACGGTGAGGAAACCCCACATCCAACGGTAGGTCGGAGTTGGCCCCTAAATAAAAGAGTAATCAAGTTCAGCGAAATAAGCATCTTCCTAGACTCCGATAGACATAAAGTGAACTAACTAGAAAACAGACAAGACACACAAAGGCTTAATAAATTTCCTGACTTAGGACAGGCGCAAAAGTTTGTTTTATTTATATGTTAGCTAGTTTATGTGTTGGTATTCTAATGTAAGATTTGTAGGCACTAGATTCCCAACGCCCAAATTCCTTGATTTCTTCATCGGTGAACCCTAATTTTGAAGACATAGTTGCGGCTCCGACCCTAAAACTATGAGTTTGAAAGCGATTGGTTCGCGAAATTTGTGCCATAGACAATGATTTTTTTAGAACAGCATTGAATTGGTATCGTGTGACAGGCAGTCCACCGTAATGTATAAATGCTGGGCCGGGTATTTTTGGACGAAGCTTTAAGAATGATTTCATTAATTTTACCGGGTAAAGTGGTGTATTAACTGAAGTTAAACATATCATTGAGCCTCTCCCGATTTGATCTGTTTTTGAATAACGCAAATGCAATAACAGTTTAGCATCATTGTCAGTAAACTGGATATTCTCCATCTCTAGCACGTGTGAATGTTCTAAAGACTTATTCAATACCAACTCGCCTATTCGAAAAAAATCAAAAATATGCAATGGAAAATAACGCTGAAAAAAGGACACTTTCATAGTCAGATGTGCAAACAACTGGTAATGAAATCAGTAACTTCGATAAAATTTCTAGTGTTATTGGAAGTCTGGAATCTACTCGTTTATCGAGTCTCTCCATACCTAGTAACAATTTTTTGACAATGAAGTTTTTAGTAGTGTCATTGCAGTCTTAAATCTTGCACTTATAGGCTATTCCGGATATGTAAGACCTTGCTGTGGCGGCTGCAAGTCCTTGTAGTGACAAATGTGCAATAAAATCACATATTTCCTGTAAAGTTGGCGGCCATGACGGCTTATGGCAATAAACCAAACGGAACTTCTCGAATACCTTTATTCCTGTATTGTATGTATCCATTGTGTTTTGGGAAATAGACGCTGCCATTAATTTGTCAGTTTCAAGTTTGAGATCAGAAGCTCGAATGACTCGGGTAGTTTTGTTGGTTGTTGATCTGCATTTGGTGCTAAGCATCGGAAACGTTTCCACTGTTGACGAGAAATAGCATCAGCAATACAGTTACTTGCACTTTCAATATGTACAGCCTTAAATTGTATGTTATAAATCATTGATTGTAGTACCAGGGGTCTGAGAAAGTGCATAACTCTTTTTGACTTGGAAGATTTTGTGTTTAGTATGTGCACCAGTGACATGTTATCCACGTGTAATATAATCTTTTTGTTTACTAATTTTTCTGCCCATGTGTGAAAAGCCAATACGATCGGCAAAAGTTCTAGGAAGGTAATGTCTTTTAGGATTTCATTTCCGCTCTAATTTAAGGGCCGTTTGAAAAATGACCAGCACGGGGCATAATACGCTGCACAACCGTATTGACAACCTCCTATCAGTAAACAGTTGTATTGAATTGTCTGATAACCAATCAACTTCCGGAAAATAAGAAATACAGTTAAACAATTCAAGAAACATTAACCAAACTCGCATGTCCTCTTTCAAAGATAATGTTAGACGAATGTGGTGTTAAGAATTTGTTAGACCCGATATAGCATCATAGAAACGCTTATTAAAGGCACGAGAGGATGGTATTACCCTTGAACAAAAATTAAGTAAACCCGTTAGAGATTGCATTTCTTTAAGAGTAGTGCGTTTCCGTAAAAGGAGATTTGACAAAAGAGCTTGAAGCGAAGTTAGTTTTTCTTGCGGAATCTTTACCATCATCTCCGCAGTATTGATTTCTAAACCTTAAAACGTTAACATAGTTGAAGGGCCAACATTTTATTCATGAGCTATTGGGACTCCCAATTCATGACAAATCGAGTCAAATGTTAGCATTAATTGTTCGCACACTGGGCTATTTTTTAGGCCAACAAATAAAAAATTGTCAAGATAATGTACAATATTCTCAGAGCAACTTCTTTGTTTAACAACTGTTTCCAAAAAGGTAGAGAATTTTTCAAATAAGGAACATGATATTGATCAGCCCATAGGTAAGCATTTGTCTACAAAATAATATCCAAGCAGTTTGAAACCAAGCAGATCAAAATCCACTGGATGAAGTGGCATAATTCTGAAGGCTGATAAAAGATCTTTTTTGCCTAAATTTGCAAACTTTCCTGAACGGCTTATAATATTTAATGCAACGTCAAAAGACGTGTAATTAACTGTACAATATATGTGATCAATGCTATCGTTTACGCTTAACCCTTTGGGGTATGATAAATGGTGAATTAACCTCCATTTACCATCTTTTTTTTGGAAAAATACCTATAGGTGATAATCTTAAATTGTCAAGTGGACAGTACTCGAAGGGTCCAGAAATTCTGCCTAGCTTAACTTCTTTTAGGACCTTCTGCACGGCTTCAATTTCATGTCCATTTTTTGAAACTAAATTTTTGCAATGTGTAGCGACTCTAGGCCCGGTATAATGTAAGCGAAACCCTTCTGAAAATCCTGTTAAAAGTTCATTTGCAGTACTAGTGTACATAGTTTTTTAGCCAGTGTTCCAAAACATGTAGATTAATAGGAGTATTGACGCGGTGCCGCAGGTCTGATATTTGCTCTTGGTGTTCTCGCAGGTGTTCTTGGAGAGCTAAAGTTGCCCGATCGCACGTACTCTTGATGTGGAATAGGCAGTCTTTGACCTGTGAATGACTGTCCACCTTGCCTAAAATTGAAAGATGTTTGTACACGCATACAAGTTACAGATGGGTGCAAACCACTACAGCGTAGACATTTGTGAACGTAAGGGCAATTTATCCTTTTACAATGGCCATTATTAAAATCATAACATTTATAATTAGTTGACACGTTAGAAACTGGATAACGAGCTGTTGGGCGGTTATTTCCATAATATAAATTCAACAGCCAAAGTTCTTGATCCACAACGTCCCAAGGCGCTGCTGGACACCTGGCTTTCATCAAACGAAACTGCTCATCATAGCGCTTCCAGCCAAGACCCTCCACCCTACTTGCTCCCAATCTTATTGTACTCATGTACTTTTACAAACCAGCTATCTCAGTAGGGTGAACCGACGAATATATCGAAATGAAAACAATAAATGCGTCTGTCCATTGACTTATAGTGTCTATCCTAACGGCAGTTTACTAGTATATAACAGATATGTTACAATCCATTACTCTCGGGTGATTGAATTTGCTGGCACAGTTGACACCGTATTTTTTTTCTTGTCCACTTCGCAAGTGCATAGTGCGATTATTATTAATCAAAACTAACGTGTTTTTTTTAGTTGGCAAAAGTGGACTTTTTTGAAAATATCCCACTTATGAGTTAAATACTGTTGCTTTTTTTCTACATGCATGTAAAAGAACAACAATAAATACAATTGATGAAAATATTTTCTCAGTTCTATGCCAAATTATATTGCCCTTTGGTGGCAATTTTTCTTTGAAAGATTTTAAAAAATACATAAATTTTGGTTCTTGATCATTATGTCTTAATGTCTAGTTAATATCATCTCCATGTGTGAAATTTTTTTCAAGAATAAGCAATTAACAACATTTTCCCATGGGGTCCAATGTGAAATAAGATATGAAGTGTCGGCCGTCTTGGATTTCCGATCGGTTCTAAAACCATACATTTGTTAAATGACCAAAATGTTACCATTCCTAATTAATATCAACTTGATACATGAAACGGTTTTCACGAATTCACAATTTACAACATTTATCCATAGAGTCCTATGTTAATCTATGATCACTGGTGTCTGCCATTTTTATTCATGATTGGTTCAAACATGTGGAATCTTGTAGATGTCCATCAACTTACCATGCCTAGTTAATACCATTTTGATATATGAAACAGTTTTCATAAATAAGCAATTAATAACATTTTTTTCCAACAGGGTCCAATGTTAAACTAAATCTGAAGTAGTGTCATGTTAGATTTCTGATCGGTACTAAATACATATATTTTGAAAAAAAAATCATGTGTATTTACCAATGCTCTTTGGAGTAAAGTATTGAATTCGGGAGGAGATGTCCTAATTGAGAAATCAGTTGTGTCTAATCCCATATGCAAATAACATAATTATCGATTACGATATAATGTCACTCTTCACAGAGATAAAAGAGACAATTACACTAACTACAGTTAGTGACAATCGAACCGCAAGTTTAAAAAAATTATAATAAAAACCATGGCAGCATCGGAAACACAAAATATAAAGACATCACGGCACAGAAAAGAAAAAAAAAAGGAAACAGTTATACAGATGAAGAACACGGACCCAAATTAAAACCTTGGTTGACATCAGGTGTACCGATAGAGCAAGTATTTCCTGCTTCTTATAAGACATATGCCGTATTGAACAAATCCGGTAGTGAAGTCAAATCCGGTACAGGAAACAACAATCTCAAGCTCTAAGGATGTTCGCTGGTCAATTTTAAAATAACAAGGATTTCAATTAAATGTGATTTTTTGTTAGAAAATCGACAAAGAAGTTATTTAAGTCAAAAAATCAATAGCTTACCGATGCAATATTTGAGATTCATGTGTTTCAAAAAATTGCGGGAAACCGAACTCCTCTGCATTTTTCATAGGTTTAACATAAACAGTGTTTATCCAATAATGAATGTGACAACATTACACCAACTGAATAAAATTTTGTCATAATGCTCAGAAAGAAGTATAAAATGAAATTATGGAAACCAATTAGGGGGTCATCGGCCAAAAAATTATTAAGCCTTTAAATGGATAAAACAAGAGAAGTCCGGAAATCAGAGAGAAGTACATACACATGACCAGCGAACATCCTTAAAAAGGAAATATCTGTTGTCATCTTGGAAACAGAAAACGCAATATGTTTCATCAACAAGTAATTTCATACTATTCATGAATTAATATCAGTTACACTGTGAAATTTATATTTCGATTTCTTTAAAATGAGATAGCAGGGTTTTGCAGTTACTTTTAAACAATTACAATCAGAAAAAATGCAATTTTCATTAAAAAAAAAATAGAATTTCATTCATTTCCAAAAGCTTCTATAAAAAAGACATTCTACGATATCCAAGACAAATAAAATTACATGTGCACATCAAATTCCCTTTCAGTAATTTCCAATTTCTCAGGAGCAACATGACGAGTGGTGCATGCAAAGTGGAGGACGAATATTCTGTCGACATAACCGGTCTCAGCTTATGGAGTTTATAAGAACATGTCCTGTAACTTCTCATAGTTGTACCTGTTAATCTATAAGACGTAAATCTCGGTTGACCCTTTATTTATTTATTTATAAATCTGTTCTTTTGCTCCTACGTGGTCAAGTCAAATTTGAAGTTCAGTTTTATTCTTCACTAATATCGCTTTTCAAATCATGATTTGAAAATGAGCAATTTTATCGGAGTGTTTTTATTTGAACCAGAATCGTGTTTCCGCGCTAATTTGCTTTCTTATATTCAATTAGAAAGAAAAACATATGAATATGAAAAAAACATCTCGTTGGACTTCATAGACACAAAAATGACAATTTTCAAGAACATTTTAAGGACGTCCTATTAGAATGTAGATTACGTTAAGATGCAATCGTATCTTAATCTTTAAAAGAAGGTACATTTTTATTTGACAAAGCTTTGAACAAATGCTCACATCATAATCAATATATTCAAACCTAAAAACCTTACATTTAAACAAAAACTTTTTTGTTTGCTTGATGAAGCACGAGAATTAAAACTTAAAATACATTGTATTTGTAAAACTCGATTATTAACGCCAAGTTCAAAGAAAGATTAAATGCAGATCTATAACGTAATGGGATTGATATAAATTCCAAGATCAGGAAAGATCACGTTTACACAACGCAGTGTGAAAAAAACTGCATGGCAGTGCAAAATAACTTAAATAAAGATTATTCAGTGCTCTGCCTGACTTAATTATTCATCTCCTATTTAACTCCATCATGATATTCATTGATGATTCATTCAATATATTATTTGTTCGTTAGGGCAAGGCACAGTGTTTAAGCTTTGCATCAACTATAGCGGGTTCACTCTTAAGAATCACAACAGCATTTTTATAAATTGTCTTATTCCATCAAAATTCCAAGTATTTTCAGAGAAGTATGTTCAGTATTATACTGCATATACCCTTTCAAGAACTATAGAACCATATTGAAGCGTTTAATATTAATATGAAAAGTACACTTACAACGTTGCAGTATCAACATTATACGTATATACGAAGTGATACGTGTCACAAGAAATACATGAAATGAGTAAAACACTTGGGTGATTATAAACAAAAAACGCACTCTATGGTCCATAAAGGGTCTGTAAATTTCGTCCAAATTTGAAACTTATGGATACATTAATTGTACCCGGAAGTTGCATTTTTCGCAAAAATATATGACGTTTCAAACCAAAACTTTGAACGTAATAATCCTTTATTAATTTGGCGGGAAACGTTTTTAAATTCCAATTTTATCGTGAATTCGCGGTGTGACATGACGAGACTAACAGGCCCTATTGTAATCCGAAAGGTAACGAGGATCTGAATAAATAACTAATTGTGAAAAAGACATATTTGTCTGTTTTATCAATTATTCTGAGTCTTAAAAGACAGATGTGACAACTTTGTTTTAAATAAAGATGTCGACAGACACTTCGGCTATCATGAATTTTGTGACGTAGAGGACAAATGTGAAATCCTTCTATTGGCTATTATAGTATGCAAAAAGTAAGTCAATTCTTGATTTCAAAAGCGTAACTTATTTGAACTGGTGAAATTTTCATCTGGGCTGTTTAATTAAAGTCACATTATAAAACGGCAAACTATCAGCAACTCAAAATACTTATATTAATTCTATTTTATAAAATGTTATCAAAACATTGTCTGTATTATTCTAAAGAATTGCAATATTTGATACATGCCTGTAATTTATTCTTATTTCTACAGCGGAATAATGGAATGGTCTTAAAAAAATTGTATTTTGACTTGGTAGTAATACATCACAATGCCAGAAAGAACGTAAACATTTAAAGTCTCTTCTGCAACAACAGATGTCCGGATATCATTCCATTTACAATTTCATAATGAAAATAGATTTTTCGTATTACTCTAAATAGAAGAAACATAACTTTAAATTACGTACAAAATTCACGTTTTTACAAAAATCTTGCAGATCTTTTTGATTTTTTTTATTTTTAAATTCCTCCTTTCATTTTTTTGCTTCGGTATTCGTTTGCCGATGTATTTACAACTTTAAAATTCTATCTAGTTTCGGATTTCGTTTAGTTTTATGCATTTTAAACATTTTTTTTTAAATTGTGGATTTCCTATGCTTAAGTTCTACCTCTGCTGATGAAGAATTAATTTCCGAAATGGCCAAACAGCTCATTAAAATTTTTGCAGTTGGAGTTAACGAACGTGTTATGTTCTCATGTTCATTTACTCCATATCCTCTCGTAAAATACACAATTACCATACAGAGCAACAACAGCTAATATAATATATAAGAGCTTTGAAATTATTGTCGTTTATGTGTTGGCAAATTTGACTTTAACACACTATAGATATTCCAAACTTTGTTATACAAGAAGGTGCTATCATTGATATGATATGTCTTAGATCGTAACTACGTATACGTACTACGATGCGTTTTGTGCTGTTACAACTTTTCATTTATCTTTGGTTACGGGCATTGCACCGCAAAATCTTTTTGATAGAACATATTTATATGTTTCATGTTTAGTTTGACACAATTGTAATGGTAATGTGTGAATTGCAGTGGCGGATACAGACTTTCTGCTAAGAGGGGGCCCGACCCATATTTTTTTCACAAGAGGGGGCCCGGAACCAAATTTTCCGAAAAACCCCTAGGAATTTTAAATATTTTCTAACCTAAGGGGGGGGGGGGCCCGGGCCACCCTGGCCCCCCTAAATCCGCCACTGAATTGGCACTTTTATGGCTTGTCAATGACATACTAGTATTAGAACGAATCGAGCATTAAGATGTAATTGCATTGACCCCCCTCGAGTTAAATGCTGCATTCGATTCATATTTGAGTCGAGTGAGCGTTGATTCTATTTTATCATCAGAGCAGAATCTCGACTTTTGTGTCCCCCGAGGCATCTGTCTACTTGGCATACCCTAAAACATTTTTTACATTATACCTCCATTTGTTAATCCGAATGGATTTGCAAATGAAACAGTGAAAATGAATAGAAACAAAACCCATTAAAGACCTTTAAAACAGTGCTGTTCGGATAAACGATAGGATGAACAAAAATATAAACTGGAAATTAACAATTCAAAGACAGAATTCAATTTGTTTGGGGGACGATTGCAGCTTTCCAAATGTAGACCTACAGAAATAATTATATAAAGCGATGTTATTTAGTAGCCTGTACAAAATACGTTGGAGCTTTTTTAAGACGAAATTGTAAGTTTATAATGTGACATTTTTAAACCAGTAGCCTGTACAAAATACCATAGAGCTCTTTTAGGACGAAATCGTAAGTATATACATGTACATTGTAACGAGACGTTATTAAATCAGTAGCCTGTAATGTAAAATATTTGAGGATCAATTGAATTTGAAAACATTTGTCAAGATATGCCATAGACGGATCTTTTTATCCGTGGAAATGTTTTAAAGCAATTCTTTATGGTATATCTCAAAATAAAGAAATGAAGATTAACAGTATTCATAACAAGTGTGCAAATAATCTGAAATCTTTTTTAGTATGAATTCCATGACCTACACTGGCTTCCCATTAAAGCTGGAATTAGTTTTAAGTCTCTAACACATAATAACTAAATACCGAAGCTACTGTGAATTTAAATTCCGCACATGACTGAATACCGAAGTTACTGTAAATTCATTTTCTGCATAATTATACAAATGTAATCCGTTCGACAGCTAATGTCTTTTCAGTGCAGATATAATCTAAACGTTTGGAAGACAATAAACTCAAAGATGTTCAAAAACTGATAGAGAACAAATAACCAATATGATATAAATGTAAAGCCAAAATCAGCTAAGGACAGAGCTTTGCATGAGGGAGATACTCCTTAGTTTTCAATAAAATTTACAAAATTTTAGATATTGGATATGTATAATCGTTCGGTATGCATTTTATTAATCTTTTATCTCTTAAAGATTCTAAGCGTTAGTATCGATTGTAAGAATCATCAATATGTTTTATTCAATTTCATGCAGTTAAAACAAAACTTCTTCTGGTAGGTCCTAAACTGTGGAATGAAATGCATTCTACCATTCAATGTTATAAATCTACTGACATTTTCAAACGTCAGTTAAAATCATTGTATTTGGATGACTATTTGCTCTTTTCAAAGTATTGTAATTCCTTTTGACGTCTCATGTTACAACATTATATATATGGATTTAATTTTATGTACATATGTAATGAAAATTTGTATGCTTATATTCATGCAACGATTATAATTTTAACTTAAATTTGTAAAACGCCTTTGGATATGTAGGGATAAATAGGTGATAGGTGTTGAAAAAACTTGTTTATTGAAAGTTTTATTTTTGAAGT
>MJUU01054382.1:43630-84191 GCA_002080025.1 Modiolus philippinarum | reverse complement strand
TTCTGAAACAAAATAGACTTTTTCCAAACCAAATAGACTCCGTTATTGTTGGATCAGGTGATTGCATTCCATCAACATTTAATTTCTCCACTCTCATTAGTTTATAATTTCCACTGACAATTTGACATTAGACAATGGGTCAACCCAGACAATGTAACAGGGTTCAAATCAAAAGAATCATCCATTTTGAATTAAATAAACACAGTAAATATTAAGAATATCTTCTTTGTTTTCATGCTTTCACAATGTGTTGTATATTATTCTATGGAGTGGAGTGTTGGAGTGGAGTGATGGAGTAGAGTGTTGGAGTGGAGTGATGGAGTGAGAAAATTTTGGAGTTGATATTAAGTGCATACATATTATTTGCAACTGTTGAATGTGTAAAATAAAAAAAAATATTAATTTGTGGTAGTGAGTTAAAACAGTAGTAAAAATTCTAGAAAGTCTGAAACGTGAAGACCTGTAAAATGTTAATTATTTTCAAATTATAACTACATACTAATAGTAAGAAGATGAAGAACAGTGACGAGATTATTGAATTTGATTAATCAGTCAGTCTTCTCTATTCCTTAAGTAAAAGTCAATTTGAGCTTTATAACAAACAAAAGGCTTCCGAGAGCCTGTATCACTCATCTGGACCCTGGCTTACATAGACAGCCTTTGTTAACGGATCTACCGTAAATTAAACCATGGTTTCATTTTGCCAAGTGGTCTCAGAAAGACCTTTGAAAATGTTTCATTTGGGTCCAAATTTGGATCCCTTTTCTGCAGGGGACCATCCAAAGACTTGTGGTTCCAATTGGTTAAGCTGTTGAAGTGAAAAGGATCTTTGAGTGTGTTTTCAATGTCAATTATAATTCCATTAAACTTTAACTTGTTTTGTTTGTAATGGATTTTGTTAAGTAACCAGAAAAGTTGTATTAAAACGGAAACTTTTTTCAATTACTATGAAAGAAAGGAACTTATAACTAACATTTATTTCATTGACGGCAATTAAATACTGAGGTTTTCCAGTGAATTTAATACCAGATTAGACAAGTGATTAAATCCTCCAAAGTATAGTCTCTTACATTTTCTCATTTATTATTTTAATTTCATCAGGGTTGCAACTGGAAAAACAATTGAATATCATTTTAGTATTCAAGGGCCTGGAAAAGACCTTGGAAATATTCTTGAAAAACACTGGAATTTGACAAAAGTTAATATTGATAGGCGGAATATGAGCAAGTCTGCAAAATAATTATCGCAACCTAGAATTTTGTCGACTGTTTTGGCCCTTGCAAATAACTAGAATATCCTTGAAAAGTCCTGGAAATATCCTTGTACTTTGAGACATCAAATTAGTGGCAACCCTGTTTCATATATGAAGTAAACAATATTACTTCACTTCCGAAATTTGACTACTTTAACTCTACAATATACTAATAATTTACCTGTGAATTAATGTGTTGATCAGCCACTTGTTGTAGATTTTTGGAATTTAATTTCAAGATCAGTTATAGTATAAATTCAATCAACAAGTACAAGAATACAAATCTGTATTACCATGATTACAATAAAACTGATTGACAGACTGAATACTGAAATATTAAAAGGTGTGATTACTATTGCTAAATTCGTTGCTCTAAAATTTAATGTAAGTGTACAATCCCGCTCCAAAACACCACTCAACAGAACAAATGAAATAATATTTTTGACTCCAAAATTTCACTCCACTCCATCACTCCACTCCAACACTCCACTCCATTGAATACATGGTGCCTATATCAGGATGTTTTGCCTTCAGTGATACATATTTTTGATAAGAAGTCAGAGGTCAATCTACTATAAAGTAATTGGAATGTTATCTACATCAACAACAATCTGGAATCCTCAGTATTTTCAAGCGCATTAAACAATTAAATTATGTTAAGCCGTCCACAAACTGCAATTTAGAGAAATAAATGCTACAGAAATTGCATGGATAATTTCTGTATCAATACCGAGAATAAGAGGCACACATTAGTTATACTTGTACATTTATTCGAACTTTTTTTACGGATGTTGAAATTTCTTGCATGTAAAGAGTATACAGGATATTAATATGGATCAATCAACAAAGCTTTATTTTCTACAATATCCAATCAGAGTTGAATTTGAAAGGGATTTTCTTGAAGTATATTATCAATACTCAGTTAGGAGGAGTTAGGAAAACTAAGAGGTGCAATCTTTCAGATTGGCAACTCAAAAATAACTAAATCAATTCAGGGTTTTAAATAATTTTACATCCTAATATCTGTTCAAAGGAGTTTTATAATTCGCGAAGCAAAACAATCATGAATTTTAGCATTAAAAAGGTATAAAGGTAAAACATTTAGTCTGCATTTAAGTAACTCTATGAAATTGACAAAATTGTAACTTAACTTCATTATATCCTGTCGAAGGAGTTTGTTATGTTGCGAAATTAAAAATCATCAAATTAAGCATAGAATAGGTATGAAAAGTAATAAAGATTTTTAATCAGCTATTTAAACTCATATATATATGACAAAAATGCATGGTTTTGAAAATTTTACATCATAATATCCTTTCGAAGGAGTTTTATAATTTGCGAAGCAAACACTGAGGGTACATAACTTAATTTGTCAGTTGGTAATGGGTCTGGAACTGTAAGTTAACTGCTAGTTGTCTCTTGTGATTTCATGTTTATGTCCGTATATTTAGTTCTCTCAGTTTCATTTCTCACAATTGACTCAGTCCTGTTGCCAACTGAATTTTACTGTTGTTACGATTGTTTCTTTATTTATAACATTGGCTGTAGGGGGAAGGTTTGGGCCCAATAAAACTAGTTTAACCCCGCCGCAGCAGGTTTGCGCCTGTCCTAAGTCAGGAAATTTATTAAGCCATTGTGTGTCTTGTCTCTTTTCTAGTTAGTTCACTTTATGTCTATGGGAGTCTAGGATGATGTTTATTTCGCTGAACTTGATTACTCTTTATTTAGGGGCTAACTCCGACCTGCCGTTGGGTGTGGGGTTTCCTCACCGTTCATCTTATGGTGGCTTTGAGTTGTTATTACTCCCCTTTGGGTCGTTGTCTCTTTGACATATTCCCTGTTTCCCTTCTTTTTCCTACTTTTTTAGTTACTAAATGTAAAATGTTTAGTCTGCGGTTTAAACTCACTCCTTACTTCGCAATATATCAAACTCCTTCAAAACGATACCATGAAGGTAAATCTTTAAAACACTTAATTGTTTTTGTCATTTTTAAACTGGTCATAAAAAGTGAGTTAACTTCATGCATTCCTTGTTTACTGTGAGGTATAGTTCTCAAACAGAACTTTAAACAGAGTACACGTGAAGTTATATGAAAAAACAAATCTATCGTCCTGAGATTTGTTACATTGAATATTTTTAATACTTAGTCTAAAACGGCGATATTCACAACCAGATCGAATCCTCCCATGACCCGCGAATCTGATATCCATTCGCACTCTAAAAGTGCCACATGCACAACTCTTTTGATTATTATACGTTTATAACGTTTATATATATCAAAATGCATATAATTAGTAAAAATGACGAAAGTTGAATAAAAAAAATAGAATTATAAGTAATAAACAGAATAAACGATTTTGATTGGTTTAATTTAACTCTGAATACCGTTTTCCATTTCTTATTGGATGAACGTTAAATATCAAATAGCGATTTCCGTTTCCCCTTTCTCATTGGCTAAAACTATGAATAGCGTTTTCTGTTTTAACACGAATTTGCAATACCGATCGGAAACTAGGCGTTTTCGTATCAAAATCCTACTTTCCGTTCAATTTCGATCGGAAACTAGGGGTTTTCGGCGTAATACTATATATACCGATCCGAAACCCCTAGTTTACGTGCGGTAAGCCTGGTATATCGCATGAAAACCCCTAGTTTTCGTCCGAAATGTCAGGTTTACCGCATTTTTGTTACTATCGCGTGTTATCCCTAGGGGACTAACAATTCACCAGCATATGAATCGACCCAGTGTATATATATCACAAAATACCGAAATTACGACGAATTCAGATCCTGTGGCCATTTCGTCCACCACTGTCACTTCAGTACAAATGAAATAAAAAAGCCAAATCGATACACCGAAATATTAGTAAAATCTGATGGAGGCCAGATAAAAAAAGAAAAGAAACTCGTGAAATGATTTTGCATACCATAGCAAACTATTTTTTTTTTCTATAAACTTCTTTTGGTCATTTTTATATTCTAAATTTAATGTAACAATAATGGTATATTATTTACTTCATTCAAACTTCATTATCTATTGTAGTCTTTGTGCCGAGATAATGGGTTTTCACTGCAAAATAACCAATATTGCCAATGTTTATCTCAGGGATGCATTGACAAAATTGCCGGGGGTAGGTAAATGAAATTCATATACGTCTTCAGCTTTAAACTGCCAATAAAGGAGTACAAGTAATTTCGATTTCAAAATGATCAAAGGTCGGTTTTTATTATTAGTGTCATATCAGGGTCAGTAAGTCTCGTCATGCGATATAAAAATCGCAATCTGCAAACGTTTACTGATATATTGAACTAGAGGATCTTGGTGTTAATTTTTATGCCCCCAAATCGAGGATGGGGGGGGGGGGGGGGGGGGGGGGGGGATATTGTTTTTGTCCTTGTCCTGTCTGTCTGTCTGTGCATCCGAAACTTTACCCTTGGCGATAACTTTTGAACTATACAAGGTAGCCTTTTAATATTTGGCATGTGTATAGGTCTAGTCAAGAGAAACATAAATATGCCAAAAAAATTAGGTCAGGTCAAAGGTCAAGGTCACAGAGGTTAAAAAGGATTGAATTTGGCTGTTTTTATATATTTGACTGTAGAATCCTTATTATTTATTGTATTGAGACATGGTTTGTTTTATGTTATTGTTAATAAAATTGCGCAATTGGAATATGTCAACAGATTTGAGGTAGCATTTACTGTTTTTGAGAAACAAGAGGCCCAAAGGGGACAAATGGAAAAAAATGAATTTTTGAATTTTTTTTGTCAGATCTTGATGCAGTATTTTTCTGTAAGCTTCTGAAAGCATGTTTAAACAGATACTTTTAACAATTAAAACCATTTCAATAAACAAGAGGCTCAAAGGGGCTTCATCTGTTTTAGAATAAAGGGGTTCAGTTTGGCGCTTTTATGGTAATACACAACTTTTGAACTATGTAAGATAGACTTTTAATACTTGGCAAATGTATAGGTCTTGTCAAAAGGAACATAAATATGCAAAAATAGGGTCAAAGGTAAAGGTCATAGGGGTCAAAAAGGGGTTAAATTGGGTGTTTTCATATATTTTACTGTAGAATCTGGGGGCATATGTAGTGTTTCACAAACACATCTTGTTTGGTTTTGTAATAGTTTATATTTACTGTAGCATAGAAACGATTGAATAACATATATCTGCAATTGTTTTCTTTGTAGTAGAAATGTACATGAACTTCATACATACTCAGATGCGTGTATGCAAAATTCAGTGTTTTCTACCGCTATACTTTAAAACCACACAAAGTACAATACATCGGTAGACGAATGCCGAAACAAGATGAGGAAAGAGGGAATTCTAAAATCATTAATCCAAAATCACGGCAATTCATATCCGACACGAAATTAGACAGTATGACAAAGACAAAACAGATTAATAAAAAAAAAAAAAAGACAGACAAAAACGCCACATAACTAAAGTACTAGCTTTGTGAACCCTACAAAAACTGAGGTATCTTCAATTGCACCGGAATGGTAAGCATGATCTGCTCCACGCGTGGCGCCCGTCACACTGCCAGTGAAAAGTCCGGTTTTGTCACAGTCAGTGCTAAACAGTCCGGTAACAAACTTGGGATCTTCCCATAGATATCTGTTCTCATTTGTGAAACAGAAACATTGTAATGGTCTGTCAAATCGTGGTGACGACCATATAACTTCTGTAGTGACAATTGCAACAGTTACTAAACAAACCCTTGATGTATAAGTTTTTGAGAGTAATTTCGATTTTTTTACAAAATCGCTGTACAAACTACAGGCACGGCAATAGCGAAAGAGTTGTGAAATGCCGGCGAAGTTGGAATATTAGTGCTCAAAAACGGGAAGTTAACTGTTGGAATGTCGAAATCATTACGCTTGTCTTAAAGTTTTTTTTCAAACGTCCAGAGTTGTCAATGTAGAGGTAAAGATTCAGGTATGATGTTTCCTATAAAACGGAAGCTGAAATTAAAGGATTTGGCTAGCTTATTGTCTTTTTTCTTAACTAGACCTTTTTGAACCTGTCTACATACGAATAAAGAAACAAAATTTCTAAAATTTGCGGACAATTAGTCCCCATAGGTATTCTATGCTAGAAAATTTGTCCTAAAAATAAGTACTTACATTCTTTGAGAATTTTGGATATAGCGTTTTACCAGTAGACTAGGCTCCTTGATTGACCCGTCATTCTAGATAAAATTGTGTCTTATTCATTCCTTCTCAAGATTGTGGTCTTAGAGTAAGTAGTCTACCTGTATTTGGTTTTATTTGTACGTTTATTCTACCGTAAGGGAAACGAGTCATAGAAAGAGGATACCCATAAACCGGTTTAATCCTACCGCTAGCTTTTGCTAGTGCCGGTGCCAAGTCCGGCTATTATGATTTCCTATCGTTGTCTACCTTTGTAAATTGTGTTTCTATCGATTTTTCTTGTACAGTTCCCTGGTAGAGTGTTACATGTGATTTTCGGCCGTTGTAAAATGATCTTGTTATCTTCTCTATTTTAATGTATACAAAGAACAATAAAAAATTGCAGAAATTTTGTCTAACTTGCATTTACTCCATTTCTCTTCATAGTTAACTTACAAAGCGTAAAAACAATATTGAATGACTCAGTTTACTAACTGTCTACATTTGCCACGGATCCTTTTTAACAAATGTAAATCCTGTGCAAATATATATACAAATGTCAATAAGCTAGAATCAGATAAGTTTTAAGCTTTTTTATGCAAGATATATATATATATATATATATGAAATGACAAAAAATACTGAAATTTTAATGCTTTCGTCTTGTTCTCTTGGAGATGTTTGGTAGAAATGATAACAAATGACAGAGTGCCTCCAAATTAAAACTTTTTTGCTGATATTGCAACTGTTCATTTCCACTGGATATGACATTTAGACGACAAAAGTATGAGCGAGTAGCAGTGCTGTTATCTTTTGTAAGCCTCACCAAGAACAGTCAAAAGATATGGCAAAAAATAGATAAACAGTGGCTGAGCATTTTTATATTTTAGCACCTTAGTCGCCAGAAAAGGAACGCACCACAACCAAGTAATCAGTACTCAAGTGGTGACTTGAAAACATATTTTATTTGGAAACTTGCAATATCTATATTTAAGAAAAACATGTCTTCAACTTACTAATCCCATCGTGTATAGCTCTTTCCTTAGCTAGTTACAGATTTTAATTCAGATCGTTGTGGTCATTTGTTCTCTTAAAAAATTACAACGTTCGGTCTTTTAAATATTTTGACTTGATCTGCACTGATGAGACAAAAGTTATCAAAGTGACCATGTACAAACACTAATGCTGCTGATGAGGAATTTATTTCCGAAATGGTCATACAGCTCATTAAAATTTACTGCAGTTGAGGTTGACATATGTGTTATGGTCTCAAGATTATTTACTCTATATCCTTTTGTAAAATATTTAATACGGGAGTTCTTCTTTTATTGCAGTGCGGGGTTGGTATAACGGTCCCCGTGTATAATCATTATTTCTTTTAGATACGGTGTACTTGTACAAAAATTCCCTCCATCGTAAATTTGTCCTTAGCTACATTTGATGTTACTGATTATTTGGATTTTTGTTTTTACTTTTGAAATGCTAATTTCCAATGTTTGGTTTCTAGCGCTGCTGATGAGGAATTTCCGAAATGGCTTTACAGTTCATTAAAATTTATTGGAGTTGGAGTTAACAAACATGTTATGGTCTCAAGTCCAGTTACTCCATATCAGTTCGTAAAATACTAAATTTTAAGTACTTAGGATTTTTGTTACATACCTAAATTAGAAAATTATGTAAGGCAAGCTGCCAAGAAACTTGAAAACTATAAGTTTCAATCCCTAGGTATACAATGGGTATCACCAGGTGCACAGGAAATTTGAAAATCCCACTTTACATACCCCGAATCCCTAACACGCTGTTTAAACATTTTGCAGCTCATCGGAATATCAAATGCCTGGATCAAGTATGTTCTGGAAATGTAAGTTCAATAGTTAAAAATGATAAAAGCAATAATATGGGGTTAAATCTTTATGTACGGAATATATAAGAATACTATACAATTCTGGCCCTTTGCAGAGGTGCATACGCATTCCTATTGATATCCAAACCAAAATTATCTGTGTTTCTAGGTCAATAAAAAACCAGGATTGTTTCATTATATAGTTCAATGCATTAAGACGTCGACGTCAGTGAGTAAGTATCACTCCAGAAGGTGAATACGTTAATTTATTCACTTCTTATGAATAATTGCAAATAAAGTGTAAAACCTTAACACCTATCTAATAAAATCAATAATTTATGATGATTTTTTCGGAATCTAATATATCCCGTAAGCAGCACTAGAGCTTCATTATATATACAGTAGGGAACACTATTTTGAAGAGTTATTCTCTAATAATTGATGCTGACACAGCTTCAAAGATAATATTATGAATGCCTATGTCGGAAATGTTTATTGAAATGTCAGAAATAATCTATACAAACAAACAGAAATAATATTATTGTTGGAATTGTAGCTTAACGCACAATTTAAGTTAAGTGAGAACCAAACCGTCAATCAAAAGAACGAATGACAATGGCAAAATCAGACACACTAAGGAACAAGTGAACTTAACTCAACAAGAAGTTAAAAGAAAAGATTAATTGTTTAGTGATAACTAAATCCCGAAGTTTTGCATATGCGCATTTCCACAACTTATGTCTCATCAGTGCAGATAAACATTTGGAAGACCATAAACTCAATGATGTTTCAAAACTGAAAGAGAGCAAATTGCTAATATGTTCTAAATGTAAAACCAAAATCAGCTAAGGACAGAGCTTTGCATAAGGGAGATACTCCTTAGTTTTCAACAAAATTTGCAAAAATTTACATTGTAAGATACAAAAATACCAAAGTTGCAAAAACGAACAGTAAATTTAATTATGCTGTACACGTGTTTCAAGGAGTAATCTGTCATCAACAGCATTAAAATCAAATGATATGGAAAGTCTTAATCGAAAAAGTGTAAACAAAGAAGTACTCATTACCAAAAATACCAAAATAGGAAGGCAAATCCAGTACTAAGGACATCCACCGACTGCCATACACGGAATGAAGCCGTAGTATTTTTAAGGGGTTAGAATTTTGATAAAACTGTAAGGTTCGAAATAGATGATTTTTTTTTTTTTTTTTTTTTTTGGTAGTATATTTGTCATCTGCAACCAGCTTCCATTGGACCAATAGATCCTAATAGAGGATCTTCAGCAATTTACGGAAATTGCGTTGAAACAGTATGTTGATTAATTTCACCACTGATAGCCTTTACATTATATCGTATAAAAATACATTGATATTACCTAAACCCTTATACTTTCGTCAGGTTCCTGTCATCTTCAAAAAGCCCAATCCCTTGATTTTAATGTTTGATTTCTTAGACTGAAGATGTTCAAGTTATGCCTTCCGAACTGTAACGATGTAGAATGACTAACTTTTATTTGTAAAATATCAAATATGTTCGAAATATCACAGAAGACTACAATTACAGAAACTTGAACTCCAAAGGGTTTAAAACTAAGGGATACATCATGTTACCATAATGAAAATTATAACATTGAGAAATAGAATAAAAAAAGATAACAGGAAACACCTACAATGGCCGAAAAACATTAAGAATCTTTATTGTTTTTGCTGCGGGTAAGGATCCTTCTGCCATGAAATAAATTTCTTCCTCTAAATGACTAGAAATCAAACTATAATGAAAAACCCTGATTGGGGAAACATTATATTAGGAAAACATCTTTCAAGTAAAGATAATACGTTGTAACAGATAAGTTTTGTTTCGTATTGTTGTCTGACAACTGACAAAATACTTTAAAATGAATCTAGCCACAAATTAGAGACATTTTCAAGATGTACATTTTGTAGAAACTACAATGAATCAAATAAGCAATATTGTTATAGCCGTTCCCAAAAAAAAAATCTACTTTCATTCCAGCATTATGATTGTAAACAATTACATAATTTATAATCTATACATATCTACAGAGTATCGTTGAAGTATCACAGAAATAAAAAATGAATACATGTATCAAACTAGTCATACAAATTTACATAAAAATTACATGATCATGATTTCTTCATGGAAGTGATTTTGTCAAATCGTTCTTGCATCAATTTAACAATGAAGGGATATGGAGAATATCAAATGAGACAAAATTTCTTCATTTACATGGTAAAACCAAACGATGGAACAACGCTTAATTGTTGATCTTCCTTTTGACGTTATTTTGAGGCAATGAGCATTACTCATACCCCATATTCATTTACAGTATCATCAATGTAATGTTACTTATAACAGGTTGGGGACAATCCTCAGATATGGGTATTATACCTGATTATGGGTATAATACCTAAAAATGGGGTATAGGTTGGTCCTTGATTTCAAGGGTTTCAGCTGTTTATTAGATAATTAAGTATCAAAACTACAAAAGGGCATATTCTGTAATAAATATTCACATCAATCGACATCCAAAGAATAACTTTCCTTTTCAAAAAGATAAAATTATTGTCAACTTTTTTCCCCTATAGATGACTTAGAATTCTTTTGTATTCCAATCTGATGTTCGGACCAACCAATCTCAGTCATAAAAGAAATAAGTGACCCTTTTGATATCTTGAGTGATGCCAAAAAATATACAATGGAAGTGAGCTCGAACTCAGTCATGGTTAGCTCACACTTGATTGGCCTTCAGGCATTCACTATAGTCAACTGATTGTTTGACAAATGTTTACATTGTTAGTTGATACCTGTTTTTAGGGGTTATACCTGAAAATGGGTATAATACCCAAACTTGAGGATAATCCCCAACCTGTATAAGTTTAATTTAAGTAAGGGGAATTGATAAATAGGTTTGCTTAATAAATATAAATTTTACTTGAAACCGTAATTCACAAATCGCAAAATAATGAATACTGTGGATGTACTTTTATTCGTAGGCATCAATTTTCGTGGTTTTCATAAATATCACTATTTCGTGGGTACTTAAATTCGTGGTTTCGAATTCTATGCATTAAAACTCAAAGGAAAAATGCATTTCGTTGTGAATTTAATTTCGTGGTTTTAGCGAACCACGAATTCCATGAAAATTGGAACCCCACGAACAATTGTACTTTCACAGTATATCTTTAGGAACAGCATTATTGACAAATATAAGCTAAATGTACGGAAAATTTAACGTTGGTACAGATTTTTATATATTATACAGTTCATATTTTTTCTACTTATGTAACAACGGCAGTAGAATACCGAAGGAACAAGGGAAGCGATGACTACAAAAATCGAAGTCCAAAGACATGGCAGAAACGGTAACGGTAATTGTTAAGCTAATACCAATCATAAAAAAAAATATTTTAGAATTAGCGGTTCAATTGTGGTAAAAACCACGGTAATTTTACATTTCACTATATTCTAGCCATCAAATCCCAATTACTGTATAAACCATGACTCTATAACCAGAGATATAAAAGGATGTTATTGTAATTCTACTTCCTGTGTTACCAATACTGGTAAGTGATCTTCAGCAAATTAATTCAACGTGATCGAACTTCATAAAATCAAGTAAAATACTGGTTCTCCAAAGTTAAGACTTGTCCTCCGTATGTAAAACACTATTGGTGTCAAATGTTAATAGAATAGAATCCAATAATAAAATTCTAGATCGGTGTATCAATGCAGAATGATTTTCCTAAATAAGCCCTGTTGTAATTTAAATAATATAATAGAAATGGGTATAAGTACATTGAAAATAGACAAAAAAGTTCAATTTAAAACAATTGTATCTAAATTAAAAAAAAATCTGTGACTCAGCAGCTTTTAAGACAGTGTTTTAGAAATCCCTTTAAAACTACGCACATTGTTGTGTAATAGTCGTTTCTTTAATTTCAAGCTCATTTGGATAGATCTGATTTGAATATTGCTTCCATTTAGGATTATTAAGGAAAAGTATATCGACCATGTAGCGGAAGTTTAAATGAAAGGACTCGGCAAAATATTTTTGTTTTCTTTTTGTTGTCACTTTTAAAAACTTTATACGAGTAAAGGAAAAGGTCAGCAAAAAGTAGTATACAGAGAGTTCCCAAAGGAATCTCTATCGCCTGTGAGTTAGCGTGGTCTCCAAATTCGAAAAAATACTTCTGTCCAAAATTCTAAATCTTAATTACGTTAGTGTCAGTCTACTTCTTATTTGAATCAGTATTGTTCTCTACAAAATACGTGTCGACTTCTTCCGACTATAAATGTGTACCTTCGTTATCACATTGATGTTACTGTGTTCAGTTTATTGCGTGGCAAAGGTGTATAACAGGTAAAAAAAATCAGACGTTTGAATTCTTTGACAATGGGCGAGACTGCTTGAGGGTAGCTGTTTAAGCAGATCTCATTCTACATATGATTCATAACGCTCGTGGGGTAAGATTTAACACATTTCAATTAAGTGTCAGTCCACTTGAGTACTAGTCTTATTGTTTTCCCCATGATTACATAAGGTTTTAAATATCGCTAATTACATATTATAAAGAAGAATGTATTACTGCTATGCTAAATAATTCGTAAAGGTTCCGCGGAACCTGGTGTTTCGCCTGCTCACTCCGCTTTCATTATGATTTGGCATATATTAAGATGTGGTTACTAAAAAATTCTAAGTAATAACTGGTCTTTTAGAGTATCAAGTTGAAAAAAAAATGAAATCCAACCAATGGCAATATTAGTTTTGACAAAAATTCATCCAAAAAGCATGGTTGCTAAAAAGAATTTCAAAAAATTGCTTGTCTTTGACTCAGTTTGAGAGTATCGGGAAATTTACCCAAATTGGAATCAAAATTTTTGAAATCTAAGCATTGAACATTTTTGTTTTCACTAAAATTCAATCAAAAAGCATGGTTGCTAACAAGAATTCCCCAATACTGCTTGCCTTTGAGAGTTGCAGGAAAATTTACCGAAATTGGAACCATAGTTTTTATTCTTAAGTGTCAGAATTATGTCTGGAACTAAGAATTGCTAAAATATTTAATTGTGTGCGAAAATTTCAAAAATTGTTAAGTCTTGGACTTTTTCAGGAAATTTAACAAAGTTGGATCCGGAATTAAATCCTAAAAGTTTATTGCTTATTCTTTGTCAGAATCAAATTTCCTAAGTCCCAGTTTGTTTAAACTGTGTTGATATTATGGACCGAAGTGAAAATTTAGTCAAATTCATTGATGCAAAAAATATAAGTCAAGGTGACATAATTTAAGTCATGGTGACATAATATAAGTCAAGGTGACATATCTAAATTGTTGTAAAATTTGTTGAAAACTAAGGAGTATCTCCCTCATGCAAAGCTCTGTCCTTAGCTGATTTTGGCTTTACATTTAGATCAAATTGGTTATTTGTTCTCTATCAGTTTTTACACATCTTTGAGTTTACGGTCTTCCAAATGTTTAGATTTTATCTGCACTGAAGAGACATATGTTGTCGAAATGCGCATATGCAGAAATTAAATTCACAGTAACTTCGGTATTTAGTTATCTGGTATAGATGTTAGTTACCTCTATAGATGTAACCACTAACCAATCATCATCTGTCTATGGCATGTAGGTGTTGAGATATAGTGGGCACAAAAAAAAATATTGAAAAAAAGTTAAATCCAACAAATGGCAAAATACGCAAAAATTGGAATTTTTTTTTTCAAAAATATACTTGGGATTCAATAATGCAGTTGTACTGAATATTGTGTCGAAAATTCATTGCTATTAAGCAAGATTCAGAAAGTTATTGAAGGTCAAAAAAAGTTTAACATTTGGGTTAATCAAATGTTGACGACGCGGACGACGACCACACCGACGACGTCGACGACGGAATCTATGGTTGCTATGTCTCGCCTTCGCGACATTCGTCACAGGCGAGACAAAAATGACAGTTATGTTATATTTTATGAAAAATATAGCACAATATATAAAATGTCAAGTCATTGTAGACAGTTGTGGGCTATGGCATGGTATTGGTTGCAAAAATTTAATATTTTTTATTTAATTGCAATTTTTTTTATTCAATTGCTATATTTTTTCATTTAAATGCAATATGTTTTTATTCGATTGGTATATTTTTTCATTTAAATGCAATATTTTTTTATTCAATTGGTAAATTTTTTCGCTCAAATGCAATATTTTTTATTCAAATGATATACAAATGTAATTGTTATTCAAAAGCGATATTTTTAATTCAACTTCTATATTTCTTCTTTTGAATGCAATATTATTTATTCAAATGGTATATTTTTTCATTTAAATGCAATATGATTTTATTCAGTTGGCATATTTTTCATTTAAATGCAATATGTTTTTATTCAATTGGTGTATTTTTTCATTTAAATGCAATATTTTTTTATTCAATTGGTATATATTTTCATTTAAATGCAATATTTCTTTATTCATTGTATATTTTTTCATTTAAATGCAATATTTTTTTATTCAATTGGTATAATTTTTCATTCAACTGCAATATTTTTTTCATTTAAATGTAATAATTGCATTTATTATGATCCCTATGATCCGTATGATCCCTAGCCACTATAAATGTCCAGCCGACATTACCAAAGTTGGTCCAAATTGCCGTTTTCACTATACGAACCTAGGATAGCCTAAGTCAATGTGGTCTAAAATTCCCATGCCATAATTCCATGTGTTGGTTTTCAACATAAGATATGTATTTCCTAGTTATTTTCTATTTCAGAACAATGCTTAACCGTTCAATGCTGACAAACTAAGAGCAATTGAATCGAAAAATTGTTTTAATCTGCAATACAAAAGATAAATAACTTTTTGTTTATGCAAACTTTTAAAAGCAGGAGCAGCTTATTAAATGTTTAATTTTTGATATTATTTACCTTTAACAAAGACAAATATAAATAATCATCGAATTTAAAAGGATTATAAAACAAACGACAGCGTGTCTCTCAACTGCTATCCCTTTGAAAATAAATGGATGGAAGCAGATCCAAAACAAATCTTAGACGAACCCTTTTTACAGACAATCAAATTTAAGACATGCTTAATTTGTTAATGAAGTTAATGTTTCGTTGTAGCCATTCACCTTTTACAGACAATCAAATTTAAGAAATGGTTTATTTGTTAATGAAGTTAATGTTTCATTGTAGCCATTCACCATAAAGGGTTAACTTGTAATGCAGGCCAGGTAAGGAATATATAGATGCTTATATTTCCCATGACAGTTATTTTTAAGTAATATGAATAGTACAACAGCTTCAGTTCAATAAAACAACGGCAGTAGAATACCGAAGGAACAAAGGAGTGAAATTTACAAAAATCGAAGTCCAAAGACACGGCAAAAACGAAAACACAGAAAACAATGACGTTAGACACAAAAAAAAAAAAACAATGACGTTAGACAGGTCTAAGCACAGAAACAGAAATTACAACATTTTAAACAAAGGCACTCACAGTGTGAACTCAAGTAAAACTGAGAGTGACATCAGGTGCTCCGGAAGGGTAAGCATGTCCTGTTCTGTCAGCAGCACCCGTCACACTGTGAGTGATTCAATCCGGGAAAATGTCAAAGTCGGTAGTCAAATCCGGGAAGACGTGAATCTAGCTGAAAATGTCCACTTTCATTTGGGATACTGACATGTCATATCTTTCAATGCTGTTATGGTGACGGCCATAGAATTTCTTGAGGGATGAAATTAAGATAGGTTGAACAAATCCCTGACTAAGCAGCTTTTGGGACAGTGTTTTTGCTCTGTTCAAAAAATCACTGTACAAAGTACACGCTCGACAGTAACGAATCAACTGTGAAATGTACATTCCATAGGCTGGAGAGGTAGGTATATTGCTGCTAAGAAAGGGAAAGTACACAATGGGGAAATTAAAATCATCACGCTTGTCATATAGCTTAGATTTCAAATGTCTATCTTCGTCAATATACAATAAAAGATCTAGGTACGAAGCTGAAGTATGTGTTTCAGTTGTTTCTTTAATTTCAAGCTCATTTGGATAGATCTGATGTAAATACTCCATAAATTTAGGATTATTAAGAGAAAGTACATCGTCTATATTGCGGAAGCTGAAATCAAAGGACTGGGCTAAATGTTTTTGTTTTCTTTGGATAAGCCCTTGTAAAAACTTGGCCTCGTACGAGTAAAGGAAAAGGTCAGCTAAAAGCGGCGCACAGTTTGTTCCCATAGGAATCCCTATTGTCTGTTGGAAAACACACTCTCCGAATTCGACAAAAGTATTGTCGATCAAAAATTCTAACATTTTTATTATGTCGGTCTAAGTGTACTTCTTGTTTGAATCAGTGTGGTTTTTAACAAAATATGTCTTGTCTTTCCATATAACTAAATAGGTGTATCTGCGTTCACCATTTTTTGTGCAGAAACATTGATGTATTAAATCTGCAATTACTGTTTTCAGTTTATTGTGTGGCAGGGTTGTATAAAGTGTAGAAAAGTCAAAAGTTTAAATGCTATGGCAATGGGTAAGACTAGCTGTTCAAGGAGATCTTATGAATTTTTAAGAATCCACATTTGATTCACACCGCTTGTGGAGTAAGCTTTATTACAGTAATTTTTCAGGCCATCTCTGACTGCGGTCAACAAAGTAGTGAGGAGCTGTGAAAGAGGTTTAGTGGTGCATCTGGAAGACCCGGCAATGAATCTCTGTTTGTATGGACTCTTATGAAGTTTAGGTACCCAGTAGATGATGCTAACACTGAAGTGTGATTTTTTACAATCTCATCCCTCGATATTGAAGTAGGGGTATAAGTAGGGTTTCCAGATAACTGTCGATGCCCATCTCCTTCACAAGGCAGTCGAGATAGTGTTTCTTACAAACAAACAGTATGTTGTTAGAAGCTTTGTCTGAAAGGACAATGACGTAATTTTCATGGAGGTTGGACAGAGTTCTTACTACAAGGGGATCTTCAAAAATACAGGGATTTCTGGATTTCATAGCTGTTTTTAAGCGCCGGATGCGATTTACAATTTACAATTAATGACTTTATGGACCTGATCCGGTCGGACAATGTCTCAACGTCCTCTTTTTCTTTCTTTGCCCACTTCCTAGCATAGTCTTCAACAGTTACTGCATCCATCAAAATCTTGAAGTTGTACTTCCAGTTGATGTGCTGGGGCTCACGAAATTTGGGACCTTTTAAGAAGACATCTCGTAGTTTGAGGTTATCTACGATATTTAGGTCACCAGTTAAAACGTGTCCAGCCGGACTATAATTGAATGGGGAAGAGTAGCAAGCACAATCAGGTGGTTTGGCTTTAAAGTCATCAATTTGGAAGTCACGCAATACCCGTTTGTAATTGAAAAGGGAGGTTGCAATTGGTTTAGTGTAGGAATATGAGATAAGTCGAACTGATTGATCATTAAAAAGAGTATTAGGATAGAACACTGGTTTTTGCTAATAGAGAACTATTTTTAATGGCAAATCTTAAATTTGGGGACCGGGGAAACGATATTTTAGATATCCATTAGTTTAAAAAATAGATATACACGTATGACAAATGGGCAATACAAGGAAATAAATCGATTAATGTCCACAATGATGCGAAGCAATTCTACACACGGAGACTATAAAAAACAAACAATTTGAAGTGAATATCTAGGTTACAACGAAAAATCATAATCCTAGAACACATTTCAATAGGAACGAAAATTACAAAGATAGACGCCACAAAAAATAAAGTATTAACAGTGTGAACACCTAAAAAAAGAGGTGGTCTGGAAAGGTTAGCATAACCTACTTCATATATCACACTGCAAGTAAGAAGTCCTCTGCAAATTCTGGAGTAATGTCAAATTCGGTATGTGCCAATCCAGTATTAACTCGGATCTATTGACAGTTGTCCGTCTTCATTTTTGTTAAAGAAACATTGTAACGATCCGTCAAATTATGATTACGTTTTTAATGACAATAGTTGCAGTATTGCAACATAATCCTGACTATTCTATCATTTTACATCTCACGGCAGATTTTCATTCCACTAAAAATATAGTTTAATAAATAACATTTACATGTATGTAATTGATATTTAGGGAATGCTGGTATATCACGGTAAAGGAGGTTTACATACTGCATGTATTATGGTAAGTTTTAACAGAAAATCTGGTGTGAATTATGTTTGTAACACTTCTTCAAATATTAACTTCACTCAAAAATGTGTGTGTCCGCAAAAAAAAAAAAAAAAAAAAAAAATGGGACAATATTCACTTTAAGATTACAAACATAACACTATTCATTCAAAATAAAAGAAAAGATAGCAAGTAAATGTAGGATGATATTCTTATACGTAGAATAAAAAAGATAACAGGAAACACCTACAATGGCCGAAAAACATAGCCACATTCCACAAAGAAAAAAATAGGAGCTGCACAAGAAAAAACCCACAATGAAAATACAAAAGACAAACGTAAAAAACGATAGGAATTTGGGACAGCAGGACTTGGTACCGGTACTAGCAAAAGCCAGCGGTAGGATTAAACCGCTTTATGGGTACCCTAACCTCCCCTTTCTCTGTTCCGTTTCCCTATAGTATAATAAACATACAAATAAAACCCATACAGGTAGACTACTAACTCCATGACCACAATCTAGAAAAGAAAAATGGGGGAACAAAACGTAATTTTGAAAGATGGGCCAAGGAGTGCTCGCCGCTAAACTGCCGGCTAGCTCAAGGAGCCTAGTCTGCTGGTAAAAAAACTGTCGCACTACGGAAGAAAAATCAAATTCAAAACTCCAAATGGGTTTGGTAAGAATCATCATGTATTTCAGTAGTCATCGGCAGTATCTGTGAGAGGCCAGTATGTGTGTCACTGGATCCCAAAGCTAATTTAACTGACACGTGTAGGATATCCTGTCGATATCTCCTATTGCGTAACGAATGTAAGTTACGTCCCAGTTTTTCTGGATTTGTAATCAGTTTCTGGCATTTTTAACAACATTTCCGTAAAATCGAGGATGGGAAATGCCCTTAGCAATAAGCTGTTTGCGAGTGCAGTATATTTAGATATCAAATGTTCATATCTCCGATAAAACTTTTTAAATGTATTTAACAATTTATGAAATATGTAACCTTGCTGTAAAAATTTGGAAGTGATAGTAAAGTTACGTTCATTGAAGTCTTCAAGAGTAGAACAAACGCGTGCGAATCGTACCAGTTGAGAAATATAAACTCCGTAGGATGGGGCTAGAGGAACGTCGCCGTCAAGAAAAGGGAAATTAGTAATACTGAAATCAAAATCATTCCTTTTATCGTGAATTTTAGTTTTTTTTACCAGAGTCAACGATGATAGTTAGATCAAGAAAAGGGCAATTTTTAGAATCATTATTAGCTTTATTAAGTTTCAGTTGTTATGGGTAAATGATGTCGACATTATCTAAAAACTGGGGATTGTCAATAGTTAGGATATCGTCAATATACCTGCTGTTATCATTGAAAATAGAAATAAGTTGATCACTGTTTTGTATGGTCCCATTTTGTAATTTTTTCATGAAGTCACGTTCGTAACAGAAAAGAAAAAAGATCTGCAATGAGAGGTGCACAATTTGTACCCACGGGAATTCCAATGACCTGTTGATAAACAATGTTGCCAAAATGAACAAAAATGTTGTCAAGCAAAAGATTAAGTGCTTTAATCGTATCATCACACGTCCAGGAGGAATGATTGTTGTAAGTAATATTAGAAAAGAATCCTTGTTTTTTGTTACAACAAATAAACCGCAGTCCAGAAAATTTAAAAGACCATTTAATAAATTGTCCCAATTTAAATTTAATCAGATTATGTGGAAGCTTTGTATAAAGTGTAGAAAATTCATAACTGTCGATAGATGAAACTGGTTTTTGTATTGATTGCAATTTATCTAAAACTTCAATAGAGTTTTTTACACTCCAAAAGTAATTGACACCAGAGTTTTGATAAGTTTTTTCACAATATTTTATAATTAACTCCTTTATACAAGAAAGTGCACTGGTTAAATGGATGGACAAGTAAGTAGTAGAACAATTACTCGATGCCGAAATAAAACGATGCTTTTACGGGTTTTTGTGAAGCTTTGGAATCCAGTACATTGCAGTAAAGGTATTATCTTTAGGTGGAACTTATCTTCTTTATACTTTACGAAAACAGGACAGAGAAAGGGGGCTTGGTTGCCAATAAAGCGGTTAACCCCTACTGCTGGCTTTTTTTCGTGTCGGTGCCAAGTCCGGCTGTCCCATGTTCACTTTTGTCTCTTGTCTTATTTGTGTTTTTGCTGTGTAGTTCCCTGACAGATTATAGCATGTAATTGTAGTTTTCAGCAATTGCAAATGTTTCATTTGATCCTTTTGTCACATTCTTACATTAAGGAATATCCCCCTTGCATATCTCTGACCTTAGCTGATTATTGGTTTTCTCTTTGGGTCCTATTGATAATTTGTTCTCAGTCATCTTTAACTCATATTTTGGTATATCGATTTCCAAATGTTTTCATTTGATCTGTACCGAGGAGACATAAGTTGTCCAAATGCAGAAAAATGCAGAAACTAAATAAAAACATTTACTTCGGTATTTTGTTATTTATTACTAATGGGCCGATTCCTCTGCTGATGGACTATTAGTCCCCGAGGGTATTCACCAACTCAACAGCCAGTACTTCTGTGCTGGCCTGCAAACCGATTATCTTTGGAATATTTCTAAATTTAATAATTTCATTCAAAACTAAGGTGTATCTTCCCTCTCGCATAGCTCTGACTTTAACTGATTTTGGTTTTTCTATTAAGATCTTTTGTAATATGTTCTTTGTCAGCTTTTACTCATATTTTGGTATATGGATTTCCAAATGTTTTGATTCGATCTGCATTGATAGATAAACAGCTTTATTTAGATTCATCATCAATACATACACATTGCATAGTACATTAAAAATAGTTCATATGAAGCACAAACACATTACTTGCATTTAAAAACTTCCATGTATGTAGCTAGGCTGATTGTTAATACTTCATTGTTAGCCTAAAAATTGTAAAAAGTAGGTTGACATTAAACATAGGATAACCTATGAACGTACATATACTTATTTTCAATAGGTTATCTAATGTGTACAAATGTATTTAGGGTAAAAAATAAATGAAACAATAAATACAGACTGACACAGAAACTTAGGCAGGCTTATAATAAATAAACTTTTAAATACAACTCATAGAGTGAATTCACTTTTGAAATTGTGTTCCATTTGTTCAAAAAGTAATGATTTCACTTCATTTATATTTTTTACGAAAGGATATGGAGTAAATGAACATGAGACAATACACATATGTCAACTTCAACTGCATTAATTTTAATGAGCTGTATGGCCATTTCGGAAATTTATTCCTCATCAGCAGCACTAGAACCCATGAATCTATTGATATTTCTAATTTTCTTTTATCTCCACTGAGGATACATTACTTGTCATATGCGCATATTCAGAAACTAAATTAACAGTTTCGTTATTTTGTTATTTGTTATACATTATTTAAAGTAGAGAAATAAATTACTGGACTCCGACATAAGTTACACTGAGTGAGTTGACAGAGAAATGTAATACAGTATGACTGCTTCTGTGGCAAATGGAACAAAACTGATGTGAACTTTTTTATTTTTGGTACAATTATTCATAAATTCCTACCACAACAAAAACAAAATGTAATCTTATAACATTTTTGTTATACTTATAACTACCAGATTAAAACAGCGGCAGTAGAATACCGAAGGAAAAGGGAGTGGTATTTTATGAAATCAAAGTCCAAATACATGGACAAAACGAGGACACAGAAAAAATTTACGGAAATTTATGGAAATATACACATGATATTTGCACTTTTATTCTTATGATGGGAAGAAAGAAGTCGATAATTAGATGAACAAATAAAGGGATATGGAGTAAATGTACAAGGGACAAAATCCCTATAAATACGTGGTAAATACGTGGTAAGATTAAGCAAATGGAACAATGCTGTGATTGTTGTTCTTCAACTTGAAGTCACTATAAGGCCTTCAACAAAGAGCAAACGCTATGAGAACAACGTTATGAGAATTGTGCTTTCTGAGCAATTCTATATGAAACCCTTTTCTATGGACTAAGTCCATTTTTAGGCTTTATTAATATTTATAAGAATGAAAACCCAATGTCTAACACCAAAAACAAAATTTGTTTAAGGACAGTAAAAAGCTTGTAGCCTGTAACAATGGAAATTAATCCCCAGATGACATTGTGGATCAAGAAAATAATTAATTATATTTTTAAGCACGATTTAAAAAAAATGTTTATTAAGAAATACATTTTCTTCAAAATATTATAAAATTATTCAATTTAAGAACTTTTTATCACTTGTAACTTTTGCAAATTACAAATACGAACAAATAATTAAAAACTGACTTCAGCACATCTGATGTTTTCAATGACAATATTATGAAAAACAACTCCTAGTTTACCTATTTCTTTATTATTTTAGGACCAACATAATCATCCGTCTTGTAATTTCCTAGTCACTCACAGATTTACTCAGAATTGTTATTGTTCTACACAACAATGCGTTGATGGTAAGTCTTTGCATAGTGTTGTTACTCAAGATTAAAAAATTTTCATCGTTCATAAATATTTTAAGAAAAAGCTATTCACTTCACTATGTAAAACTCAACGTAAACGATTTTTTAATATACTCAACCGCAAAAGAGACGCACCACTAATATGTATTTCTGTGTACCATAAAATTCCACAGCAGATATCTCTCCAAATACTTGCTGGAACAACTTGAAATTTTTGCCTATTGTTTCTCTTATCAAAAGTCAAAATTCTGAAGAAATGAAACTTTTTGGAATTATGAATTTACACCTGAGTTTACATCTCCCAGCTTATTCGCTATTCATGAACCTGACTTCCTTGATAGAGCCCGGTTGCTCACAAATAGGCTACTTCAACAAGGGTATGTTACCAAAAAACTGAAATCATCCCTTCAGAAGTTTTACGGTCGACATCACCATCTTGTGGACCGCTATGGGATATCTGTTTCGCAAATGACAACAGATCTTTCCCTCTAAAGCTTAATTGTTGTTTCCTCTACCGGAAATGACCAAACTACCGGATTTGACATGTTCAACACGGCGGGTGTCTTATAAGAAGCAGGAGATGTTGACTCTACCAGTGTACCTGATCTAACCCATGGTTTTTTAATGGGTCCGTGTTGTTCATCTTTGTGTGTGTATGTCTTCATTTTCTTTTGTGTGCAGTACCCATGTTGTGTCTCTGTTTTTTTCTTTTTTGTTTCTGATGTTGCCATTGTCCTTGGATTGTTCGTTTTGATTTGACAATTCGGTTCTTACTTACTTTTCATTTTCTCAAAAGACCACTTTTTCACCCAAAAATGCACAAATTGTTGAAGAAGATGCATAGTGAACCTTTTGTGCTCCTATCTGTAAGATTTGGTAAAAAATCACTGCTTTTGTGACTTTTGACAATACAACTTCCAAACAAGCTCATTGTGAGGAAAGCAATTCTTTGGCTTCTGTTTTCACACACATTCTACAGAAACCGTTCCTGTGACTTTAAAATGACAGATATTTTGATAAAAATTTAATTGCTTATTCGTTTGAAATAAAAAAACTAAAAAAGACTGGTTTGTCTCAAATATCTAGGGAGGTAGCAAATATTAAAAAAAAAGTGGTGCGTTTCTTATGTTGCTAAGTATAAATGTATAATAATACGCACTAACAATTTGATAAATTATTAATAAATAATGAGGAAATCGAGTCAATGCAAATTATACAAAATCTCCACAAACACATACTAAAAACAATAGAACAATACTTTTATTTCTGGTTTTCTCCTTCAAGTCACAAAACCCCTTCAACAATGAGCCTTACTCATACCTCAAAGTACATTCAAGACGACCCGTACTATCGTTTTGAATGGAATAAACGTATTACTGAATGTCTAACAATTCTATATTTATATATCTTTCAATTTATTCATGGTGCGGGATGATAAACAAAATAAATATGTATATTCAAGATACATTTTTAAGATTCATTCAAATATTTATATCAAATTATCTTTTTAAGCTATTCCCACCTCAGCAACAACACCTATACCAATGACAACTTCTCCCCACCCAACAGGTAAGATTTACTATATTTCTGACCAAATTATATTATTTCATATTTCCGGGAATCGTTACATGGATAAAGAACAAAGTGCAAGAAGGGACTGATTCCGGGGGACTGATTTTGCCCTACATTTTGGTGATTTTTAAAGTTGCACCTGAATATTTTCTTTTATGTCCGTTTGAAAGTTCAGATCGCACTAAAGAAAAAATACAATATTTATAACCCATGAAGTCACAGTAGGTACAGTTCTGACATTATTTTAAAGCTACGTTTGAACTTTTTCATGGGAATACAATGAATTTTGCATATTTTCGAACGGCTTTCTTAATCAGAAATATAGAGCAATTCAAGAACCGATTAGATAATTTACCAGCTTAATAGAATAAATGCGTTGGACCTCCCAGATGAATATTTTTGTGGTTGTTGCATGCACTCTGTGTTTCCTCTTGGGAAAAAGTAGTCAAAATTGGTCAAAATTGTCATGTTTCGACAAAATGTGCATTTTTTCCATTTTCTACACTGAAAAACTTCGTAATCGCACTCCAGCACTTGAGTAATCTTCCCGCTTACTGTTAACCCGTATCCAAAGAACATTTCAGCAAAAATATTGTGAATTTAAGCAATCTTATTTCATGAGGCAAAATATGGTACTTACTGCACTTACTTCTTTGGCAGTAGAGTATTAGTTTTTCCTTTTTAATGTTAACCAATACTTTTATTTTCACATCTCATTTGTAGTTATTTTTGTAAAAGATCATAAAACAAAGGAGCTAGATCCTTCAGTTTCACTTATAGATATATTGAGGATGTTCTTTCGAACAATAATGCATCTTTTGCTAAATGTATCTCATGAATATATCCGCCGGAACTAGAGATAAAGGAAACGACAGAAACCATTAGATACACATCTTTTATTGACTTACGTCTCGATTTTGACGAAATGGTCATCTCAGTACTGAAATTCACTACAAAACGGACAGTTTTAATTTTAAAATTGACAATTTCCCAAATATGGAAAGTAATATTGCAGCTTCTCCTGCTTACAGAATGTATATTTCACAGTTGGTTCGTTACGTGATAGCTCGCATAAATCTCCGTGACAATCTTATTAATCAAGGCTTTTAAAAATTCTGTCTCATATGAGCATTAAAAAGTTCTTTCAGAGATATCAGTCCCTTGTGGAAAAATTGAAGTTTAGGTCTGAACTCTGATTCAAGGTTCTGTTTTACGTGATAGTAGGTTTATCATGTCTTTTAACTGTCTACGACCTTTCAATAGCAATTGTTGTTGAGTTGCTGCCGGACACTATCGCAGTGGGAAGAGAAGGGGTTGGTGCGCCATAAAACCGGTTTAACTCAACACTTTTTCAAATTCTGTACAAAGTCAGGACCATTGCGATCGACATTTATTCCGATGGTTTCCACTTGATTAGACGTTTTGTCTGATGGACTCCGGCTCTTGATAACTCTTCTTGGTAAATTTATTATTACCCCCATTTAAAACCATATAAAAATGAACCAAGTTAATTTGTGCCAGTTTTGTTTTATCATTGCTGACTTCAATTTAAGACCACATAACAATTTTATAGATTAGTTTTGCCCACAGTTAATGCTACTTTTTATCGGATCAAAATATTTTGTTTTCATTTAAATACGAAACCAGTAAGTTTTTCAAATTTCAAAATTAACTCATCTTAAAAGCAGGTATATCGTTTTCTCAAATGAAGACAATGTGAATGTGATTTTTTTTGCCTAGTTATTTTAGTATGTACATCTTATTTTACACCGTTACTTCATATAGCTACTTCCTGACATATCTTGCATTTTTCTCTTTTACTTAGAACCAATCAGCGACAAGACTTTTTTAAGCTTAACAAATTAACGAGTTGATCTATTCAGCGTACTCTTTGATTCATATTCTTTTACAGGTATTCATTATAAGAGCTTTACTTGTGGTGCGGGTCAGGTATGTTCAATAACTAAAGTACAAGTTTCAAGAATATTATTCTGAATATATGCAAAATCATTCAGTTAATCTTCATGATACACCAGGAACAAATATTGCTGGTATTGAAGTGATAAATTCGTCGGACTGTAAAAGTCGGTGGTTCGATCCCCGGTAAAAGCAAAATTTCAAGGGCATAATTTTCAGCTCTCTCTTAAACATTCCATGAGTTATGAGCATAGCTCATTGTTAAGGCTTCATGATGACTTTAAGACGAAGAACATAAATAAGAGCATTGTTCCATTTCTTCGTTTCACCCTGTATTTTTAGAGAATATGTTTCCTCTGCATTTACAATATATTCCTTCATTCACGGTTTTTTTTACCATTTTCAATTATTAATGTGATATTGCTCAAATTTATTGAACGGGTTTTGCATGCCTAAATTTTCTCTGT
Source organism: Modiolus philippinarum (assembly GCA_002080025.1). Taxonomy (NCBI): domain Eukaryota; kingdom Metazoa; phylum Mollusca; class Bivalvia; order Mytilida; family Modiolidae; genus Modiolus; species Modiolus philippinarum. Next base: position 57,351 of record MJUU01054382.1, on the reverse strand, counting down.
CTTGTAGGTAAGTTTTAAACGAATTATCCCGATATGATTGGCCCGTGACAGCCAGGTCAATCAAATAAAGTAATACTGACATTATATTTGTAATTGGATTTTCCTTTCAAATTGGGTCTTAGATTCAACGCGAATCTTTGATTTTTCCAGGATATAAGCCTTTGGACTCTGAGAAAAATTTTTAAAAATACTATTTAGACTATTTTCAAAAACACTTGATAATGTGATTTTTGAAATTAGCCATTCAAAAAGCTTAGGTTACTTCGTTGTACCTTTGAAAGAATGTGTGAAAGAGCTTCTTAATTTTGGCAAGCAGGGTCATTTATGTCTTTCGTAAACATCTACCACATCAAACGCTACCAAGCATATGATAACAATAATTTTACTCAAAGGCTTATATCTTAGATAAATTATCACATATAAATGAAATACTTTTTGTAAATTTTAGAGTAATTGTCAGAAAAAATGTGGAGCTACACAACACCAAATAAGTGATCAATAAGTATAACATAATAAAACCATATGTATTTAGTTATTTGCCGAAGCCAGTTTTGCATTTTTAATATCACTGAAATAACTAAATACCGATGTAACTGTGAATTTGCTTTCTGCATATGCGGATTTCGACAACTTATGTCTCTTCAGTGCAGATAAAATCTAAACGTTTGGAAGACCATATACTAAAAAATATTTAAAAACTGATAGAGAACAAATAACCAATATGATCTAAATGTGAAGCCAAAATTAGCTAAGGACAGATCTATGCAAATGCCATGCCTTTTCAGTCATTTACTGGGATTTCACCAATGACTCTTAGTTGAAACAAAAAAAAATATGTGAAAGAGCACTTTGGTATTTTTTGCTTTGTATCATGTTCCTGACACCCCTTTCAGCACAGTAAGATGCTTTTTTAAAAGACTTCAAAAATGATTGAAGTAAACAGATTCTTTCAAAACTTTGCAAAACGTAAGAAAACCGCAGTATTAATTCCCGGACTCATACATAAAACCAGGGCTTGACTAAATAGACAAACATTTATAAACGAATAACCTAGTTCAAAACAAATTTAATTGCTATAAAAAATCGGAATATCATCCAGTGCTTTACAGGTTCTGTTAATATTGCCATTTTTGTGATAAGAAAGGCAACAATTAAAACTCAGGGTTAATTAATCTTGAATATTTGTTTTATATCAACATCGTATAGATTATGACAAAGCGCATTTATTCTTTCCATTCACTGCATTTCACTTTTGTTTCGTTTTGTTTTGATTGTTTCGTTTTGGTTTTTGTTCCATTTAGTTTCGCTGGTGTAAAGTAAAGTCAGATTCAAATTAAAATATTCGTTAAAGGTCTTCGTATATAAGCGAAAACTGTAAGCTTTAAAAATGAGAGAATTTAGTTATCGATAATATGCAAATATCGCATATTGATGATGTCAATGCAGAAATTTATAGACGTGCCATCACTTGGCGTCCGTCGTCCGTCCGTCGTTAGCTCACTTTCAAAAAACTTCTCCTCTGCAACAACTGGGTCAAATGGAACCAAACTTTAACTGAATCATCACTAGGGTATCTAGTTTCAAATTTGTTATTTTGTATGTCTTAGGTCAAACAACATGGCTGCTGTTACTAAAAATAGAACATAGGGGTAATTACAGTTTTTGGCAAATAACTCATATCAAAAATCTGACATGGTGTAAAAATTATCAGCATGAGAAGATCTACCCATGCTGAAATTTTGAAGAAAATCTGACAACCCGTCTAAGAGATATTGCCCTTTTTCCGTAAAATTTTAAAAATTTTGATGTTTTTTTATTTTTTATTGAAAAAACTATAACAGATAGAGGTTAAGTTTAAATTGCAAAAATTTTCAGCATGTTAAGATCTACCCACATGGATATTTTGAATAAAATCCAAGTACCTATATATGAGTTTTGGTCCTTTATTGGTCAAATTTTTCGTGATTTTTTACTTTATGTCCTATATTTCAAAAACGCTTTGAGATAGAGGTCAAGTTTAAAATGCAAAAATGTTCAGCATGTTAAGGACTATATTTTATTGAACACATTCTAGTTTTCCAACCGCTTCCAAGATGGCTGCCAGCGGGGAACTTAGTTTACCATTTGACCTAATGGGAAAATTCATACAAAGAACTTCTTCTTGAGAACCACAGAATGGATTTGAACGAAACTTGGCATGAATGATGCTTATGAGGTGCTGACGAAGTGTTGTTACTTTAGTGTCGATCCATCATCCAGCATGGCCGCCAGCGGGGATATTAATTTTAACATTGGACCCTATGGGAAAATGCATACAAAGAGCTATTACTTTAGAACCACTGAATGGATTTGGCATGAATGATGTTTATGCGGTGCTGACCAAGCGTTATTACTTTGGTGCCAATCTGTCATCTTACATGCGGACAGCATTGGACCCTATGGGAAATGCACACAAAGATCTTCTAGAGAACTGCTAAATGGATTTAAATCAAACATGACATGAATGATGCCTGTCAGGTGCTGACCAAGTGTCAACAGCTGTGAACTTAAGTTAACAAAAGATCTTCTTCTAGAGAACTGCGTAATCCAAACTTTGCTTATGAGAAGCTGACCAAGTGTTGTTACTTCAGTTCTGATCCATCATCCAACATGGCTGCCAGCAATGGGGAAATGCATACAAAGATATCATAGAAAACCATTGAATGGATTCAACTTAAACATTGCATAAATGAAACTTGTGAGATTTTGATTTGACCAAGCTTGTTACTTTGGTGCTGATCCGTCTTCCGACATGGCCATCAGTAGCAAAACATAGTTTAACATTGGACCCACTGGGAAATGCATAAAAAGATCTTCTCCTCTGAGACTGCTTGAACAATTTCAGTAGAATTTTGATATGATAGTCCTTATGTGACCCTCTTCAAAGTTTTATGTTAAATAGCTGCCAGCAGGGAACGTAGATTAACTTAGTCTCTTAAGTTTGGAAACTGCATTCAAAAATTTTCTCTGAAACTGCTTGAACAATTTTAATTAAATTTTATAAAAAGTTTCTGATTCTTATGTACATACACCACCAAAGACGGACCATCAATTTGGAATTATAGTGCTGCAGGTCCCAGGTGAGCGATACAGGCTCTTGAGAGCCTCTTGTTTCTCATTAACAACAATGAAAGGATATGAAGTAAATGCACATAAGAAAAAGTCTCTACAAGTAAATAATCAAACAAAGCAATGGAATAATGCCTTTAATGATGTTCTTCATCTTCTCATGACAATGACTTTTTTGCATTGACTGAGTTCAATAGGCTACAAAACAACGGCAGTAGAATACCGAAGGAAAACAGGAGTGAAATTCACAAAAATCGAAGTCCAAAGACAGGGCAAAAAACGAGAACACAGAAAACAATGACGCTAGAAACAAAAACAACGACGCCAGACAGACATAAAGCACAGAAACAGAAATCACAACATTCAGTTTTAATTTTGTTTAAAACTAAGGAGAATCTCCCTCATGCATAGCTCTGTCCTTAGCTGAATTTTGGCTTTCCTATTTAGAGCCATTTGGTTATTTGTTCTCCATCAGATTTTACACGTTTTGGTTGATGGACTTCCAAATGGTTTGGTTTAATCTGCACTGATGAGACATAAGTTGTCGAAATGCGCATATGCAGAAAATAAATTGGCAGTAACTTCGGTATTTTGATATTCAGAACAAAGGCACTCACAGTGTGAACTCCGGTGAAACTGAGAGTGACATGTCCTGCTCTAGTAACAGCACCCGTCACACTGTGAGCGATTCAATCCGGGAAAATGTCAATGTCGGTAGTCAAATCCGGGAAGACGTGAAAATGTCCACTTTCATTTGGGATACAATTGATTTATTTTTTATTTCTCAGCTAATTTGATAAAACTTGTTTTTCCAATTTCAAAAATATCAACAAGAAATTACCAAATAAATATTCCTTGAATAATATATTTCCAATTAGTGGATTTAGAGATAATATTATATACTGTCTCACAAACCGTAAAAATTAATATACTATATCTATATTCTTGACCATAGTGTGTGTGAAATTTTTGTATAGTTTGCAAATTTTTGTTCCATTGAGACTTTTGAAATTAAAACTAGTTTGGATCAATTAAATATAAACAAGACCAACAATTAGTAGATAAGAAAACATACTTTTTTACTAGGAAAATAAATCTTATTATTCATTTTTATTGCTAGGTCAATACGAAAAGTCAATCAAGCTTTATCCATTACTTTAAGGAAATATTAAACTTGATTATTTTTAGTACGAGGTCAATACGTATAGTCAATTTGGCTTTTTATTGAGAACCTTAGAATAGAAAAAAGAAGGGAAACGGGGAATGTGTCAAAGGGACAACGACCCAAAGGGGAATAATAACAACTCAAAGCCACCATAAGATCTTCAATGAACGGTGAGAAAACCCCACACCCAACGGTAGGTCGGAGTCGGCCCATGAATAAAGAGTAATCAAGTTCAGCGATATAAATATTGTCCTAGACAAGACACACAAAGGCTTAATAAATTTCCTGACTTAGGACAGGCGGAAACCTGCTGCGGCGGGGTTTAACTAGTTGTATTGGGCCCAAACCTTCCCCCTACACTCAATGTGATAAATAAAAAAACAATCGTAACAACAGTAAAATTCAGTTGGCAACAGGACTGAGTCAATTGTGAAAAATGAAACTGAAAGAACTAAATATACGGACACAAACATGAAAGCACAAGAGACTACTAGCAGTTAACTGACATGCCAGCTCCAGACCCATTACCAACTGACAAAGTAAGTTATGTACCCTCAGTATACAGCTTCCACCAAGATCCCTTCCTGTGAGGAGTTTAGGATAATGATTTCATGCATATACCGGAATACATAACCCGTGTCCATGCAATACAGATTTTCGAAATTTAGAATTTGTTTAGTTAAAATGCAAAGACCCTATCAAAAAATCAATGTTAATACCAAAGAAGGCCATACGTAATGACTTGACGAACATGCCGTAATTATAACCCTTATGAATTAGACGATTTAAAGGTTTTATAAGTTTGTTAGGCGAGTTTAAGTATTTTTCACTCTTATGTAAAACATTACCGTAAAATAAGGGATGTGAAATACAAGCCTTGATTAGATGTTTACAGGTTGCATTGTATTTATGAACTAAGTCTTTATATCGATTTTATAATTGAGTAAAGGTTTTAACTAGTTTGTGATAACGAAAACCCTGACGTAATAGTTTTTCAGTTATGAAAAGATTCCGTTCATTAAAATCGCAAACGTTATTACAAAATCGAGCAAATCGAACAAGTTGAGATATGTAAACACCATGTGATGGCGCTAATGGAACATCGTCATCTAGAAATGGATAATTAACTATGGGAGAAGAAAAATCGTCTCTTATATCATAAATTTTAGTATCTAATTTACCATTCGTTATATCAAAATTGATGTCTAAGAACGGACAATGATGATTATCAGAATTGGCTTTATTCAAAGCAAGTTCTTTATGGTAGATGTCCTTATAATACGTATTGAAGTCGTCATTATTGAAAGTTAAAATATCATCCAAATATCGGAAAGTGTTGTTAAACTTTTCAATTGAAAGCTCTTTAGATGGGTCTTTGCTGATGGTGGTCATAAACTGAGATTCGCAGCATTACAGAAAGAGGTCTGCTATAAGTGGTGCACAACTGGTACCCATAGGAATTCCTATGAGCTGGCGATAAATACAGTTACCGAAACGAATGAATATATTGTCAAGTAAAAATTCAAGTGCTGAAATCATATCAAAACAAGTCCAATTAGTGGAATTCTTTTGTTTTGTATTACTAAAATGTGTTTTAAAGGAATTAGAACATATATATTCACAATCGGATTTTTTGAATGCCCATTGAATAAGACGTCTGATTTTTTTCCTTTATAAGATTATGTGGTAAGGTAGTATAGAGGGTAGAAAAATCAAAACTTTCAAGGGATTCAAAAGTATGCTTGACCATGTGACCAAATTGGAACGATTTAACAACACCACACATTAACTTCTGTATTTTATTACATCGTATGTTACATGCTACATCCCCGCTTGTTGACACTTCATTGAACAATTTTTGTTCTTTTTATTTTATTATTTTATCATGCAGGCCATGTTGGTATACAAAAGTCATGGAACTTTTTACACAGCATGTTTAATGGTAAATATTGAACGTTAATGAAATGAGCCGTTCTCAAAATTAGATAACACATTCACTCAACGGTATTTCTACAGATGTGCAGAAGAAGATCGTTAAAATGGGGCTAGCCTTTATTTAACATATCATATCATTGTATATCTTCAAAGTACAAAGTGGCTCATAAAACTAGCAGAATAGACAATGTATAGAAAGCACTGAATTGCTAAAAATTATACAGGAAAGTCGATTTGGGTAGTTGTTTCCCTTCATGAATGCAACTCGTGTATAACTGATAAACAATATAGGGTTAACATCAACGAAACAACTATAAAAATTATATTTGTTTACAGTCAAAAAGACATTAATGCTAAGTGCTAAGTAAAAAATCAAAATGGTAATTTTTAAAACTAAACAGAAGAAAAACATGGTACTGCAATAGTATCTTAAAGACAGATATATTCTTAAACAAACGAAGGAATATAAAATATAAATTCTCAGTTTTACAAAAAACTAGGCAAATGTAATTCGTCTTTTTTTTTTGGTATTCCGTTGGTAGTCAACACAGAACACAGAACCATATATGAAGGGAAAAGGGTATCACAAGCAAGTTGTAGTAGTCATAAAAAATCATGTAGAAAGTCTTAATTACCACAAAAAAGCAAAATGGAACCTTACAGCTAGCTTATGTTAGTGCCGGTATCAATTCCGGCTGTTTCGAGGTCCTATCCTGTTTACATTTGTCTTTTGTTTTTTATTTGTTGTTGTTGTTGTTTTCTTTTTCTTGTGCAGTTCTTGGTATATCGTAGCATGTGACTGTGGTTTTTTCCTGTTATCCTTTTCTTCTATTTTTCAATAATAAGTATTCATTTATTTTATTTCAGGACCAATATAACCACCCACAGTGCAACTTCTTAACAACAGGCAGATTTACAGAAACATGTTACTGTTTTTCACAAGAATGTGTTGACGGTTTGTTTTATTTAAGCATTGATACTAAATAGCGACAATTAATTTTAAATGAAAAGTATTCCAGCGCAAAATAAAAAACGATATCTTGTGAAATCCGTAAATGTCTGCAAGACAACTGTTATGTTTGTAAAAAAAAGTAAATATATTTCCATAAGTAGTCTTAAGACATGATATGTAAAAGTTATCAGAATGATTGTCTGACAAACAAAGAATAGAGGTTATCTCCTTAACATTTCTTTTCTTTTTCTTGACTATTACAAATATTTTGATGCTTCTTTGTAGCTATACCATCCTCTGCAACATCACAATTACCGGCGGTAACCATGCCCAACCCAACTGGTAAGATACAGTGCTGAGTCTTTTTCGCCATATTATGGAACTAAAAAAACTTGTTTACAAAATTTTGAAATTGGAAAAAGGGAGAGAACATTACTGCTTTTACGTATCATTTCTTATAAAGTCGAAAAAAGAATTATCAAACGAGGCAATTAAACAGAACCTTCTATTTCGGTTTTTAAATTTTAAACTTTTATTTGCACTGGAAAAAGTACATCGGCAAACGAATGCAGAGGCAAGAACGAGGGAAGGGGAAATTCTAAAATCATAAATTCAAAATCACGACAAATCATATCCAACACGAATTGAGACAGTATGACAAAGACGAAACCAATTAACAAAATGAACACGAACTCCGCATAACTAAAGCACTGCCCCTACAAAAACTTGGGTATCATCAGGTGCTCCGGAAGAGTAGGCATGATCAGCTGCACGCGTGGCACCCTCCATACTGTCAGTGGAAAGTCAGGTTTTTTCAAAGTCGGTGTTAGTCGGTCTGGTAAAGAAAGAGAAACATAAGCCCTCATCAGAATGACTATGTTTGAATATTTTCGTGTTTTTTTTCTGCGTCATCAAACAACCTTAATAAATAAAAAAAGGATAATTGACATAGTGTATTACTAAATTTACTCAGTCTGTATAATATCTAACAATTATATTTGACATCAATATTTCTCGTCCAGATATAAGAAACTAATCGACATTGTATTGGACAAGTATATAATAAACTGATGCGACACGAGTTGTCGAAATGTGCATATACAGGAGCTAAATTAAGAGTTAACTTCGGTATTTTGTTATTCAAAATATACACAGTAATTATTAAAAAGATTGGAAATATATTTGAAGCAATAATTTCTTCTGAATAATATATTTTGCTATGATGGCTTAGGAATGGTCAGTAACTAGTTTCCTGTTGTTGATTTAGTTCTTGAAATATTTGACAAATCAATGTAGGTGTTCAATGTCAGAATATTCAATGACGCAAATGGACTCCATGTCAACCAGTGAAATTAATTCATAATCAAAAATATGAAATTGGTTTATTAAATATCAAGGGGTTTTCGGATTTTTATTTGAAAGTAAATAAATAAAATCAATTTATAATTAAAATGAAACAATTCTTGTGAGTTCAGAAATTTCTCTATCCAAAAGGGGGTCATGCGAATATCGCCATACTCTGCTGTACTTCATTGTACCTTCAATCAAATAGAATTTATTATAAGTTCGTTAATGTTTTTTACTCGAGTTTTAACGTAACAAATATTTATATTAATGTACGTGGCTTTTTTCCATAATTTTTTATGCATAAAATTTAAATTATATTAAATAAAATGTTAACGCTGAATTCAGTTGTTGTGTCTTTTTGCATCTTGTATGACTTTTATGTGATATGTACTGCATTATATGCCATTATGGTACGGCTTGGTCAAAGTTAAACGAATATTCAGTGTTTGCTTCATTTCATTTATAAATTGATTTGATAACGCACCTTTAGCTAAACGTGTTCGGATAACCTATTGTATAGAAGTTTATTGTTTTATTAGAAAAAAAGATATGATTTTTCTTTTTTAATTAAAGTTAATAATGTGAAGATAAGTTGTGTTGGAAAAGTATGTACTGGAAATGTAAGTTAATTACCTTTACTTTGTAACGATTAGAAGTGTATATACTTACATATTGGCTATATTGACGCAATTCTAAATATTTTGTGAAATTATTATACTGTAATTATACATTGTATATTGGAGAGGGTATGAATAGTGTAATCATATATCTCTTGTTTTACCAATTACTATTTACTTGTGAACTCGGTGTTTTGTTCGTTTCTTGGCAACGTCCATCATAGCATCAATTAAATAAAAACGTATATTGAAATGATGAAATACGTCAAATGTTTAATTTCAGGAGAAGTGATACCAATGGTCTGTTACGGCATATATTGTCGCCCCTGCACATATTGTCGCCGGCGACAATATGTGCAGACGTATCGGCACATATTGTCGCCCTGCACATATTGTCGCCTACACATATTGTCGCCGGCGACAATATGTGTAGTAAATTTTCGGCACATATTGTCGCCAGTTTTAAAAGAACTTGTACTTGATAAATGCATTAGAACAATATTGAAGTAGCAAGTGTACTTCACTGATTCCACGTCTCTGGGAACAAAATAGCTTGTGTTTCCATGGGAATTGAGATTGGAAGAGAAATTTTAAAATGTAAGTAGTGGAACCAAAGAACTCATGCCTACGTATATGACAAAATACAAATAAACGACATGTTGAATAGTACCAAATGAAGTTACTTGGGGTTTTAAAAACATTTTGTTTCACTATTATCCTAGCCTCACACAGGGTATGCTAAAACCCCCCCCCCCCCACCTTTCCGAAGTTGCTCAATTAAACGTTCCCATTTCTGAATACATTATTCAAAGATATTTTTCTAGACAAATCTGTAAGTTTTGCAAATAAAAAACGTCATAGAAAATAATGGAACTATAAGGCAATGTAGGGACGCTTAGAAAAACATAGTCTATGTCCTATCTCGAATTACCATTAATCCATCTTCCTTACCCAAACCCGTATGTTGTTTCTCTATCAATGCTGTCGTTTTTGTCTGGAAAGGCGCGGAAAGCGAGACATAGTTTCTCAGCAAGTATTAGGCATGGTTCAATAATATATGGTATTTGGGTTGGTCTTACGTAGTACATGACAGTCTGTCATATGGTGTTTGTCCTTGACCTCAATTTCACGGTCTAAAGAGCTTGTTAAGTTTTTGTGATTATGTAATTTTCTCAGTATCTATAAGTGTTAGGTCAATGATATTTAGCTTGGGTAGTACATGACAGTCTGTTATACGGCGTTTGTCCTTGACCTCAATTTCAGGGTCAAATGAGCATCTAAAGTTTTTGTGATTAGCTCATTTTCTCAGAAAATATACCGATAAGTGTTGAGGAAATTATATTTGGTATAAAGATTAGTTTTGGGCATTAAATGACAGTCTGCTATATGGCTTTTGTCTGTGACCTCAATTTCACAGTCTAGTGAACATGTTAAGTTTTTTTTCTAGTTAGATCAATTTCTCAGTAACTATTTATGGTACGTCAATGATATTTGGTATATTGGTTGGTGTCAAGAAGTACATGACGCTGTTATATGATTTTTGTATTTGGCCTCAATTTCACGGTCCAGTGAGAATGTTAAGTTTCCCAGTATCTTTTAGTGGTAGGTCAATGGTATTTGGTATTTGGGTTTGTCTTTGGTAGTACATGACGGTCTGCCATACGACTTATGTCTGTGACCTCAATTTCACGGTCAAGTGATCATGCTAAGTTTTCCAGTATCTTTTATTGGTAGGTAGATGATATTTAGTATGCTGGTTGGTCGTGAGTAGTACATGGCAGTCTGCAATAAGACTTATGTTTTTGACTTGAGTGTCACGGTCCAGTGATCATGTTAAGTTTCCCAGTATCTATTAATGTAAGGTCAATTATATTTTGTAAGTGGGTTTGTCTTAGATGGAACATGACATCCTGCCATTTAACTTTAGCCATTGACCTCATTTTCAAGGTCTACTGAAGGTCTACTGAACATGTTTGGTTTTTCAGTATCTATTCGAGGTGGGACACTGATATTTGGCAATTTGGTATGGGTGGTATATTTATGTTTTTATGCCCCGGATCTTAGATCGGGGCATATTCTTTTTGTTCTGTCTGTCTGTCTGTATGTCTGTCTGTCTGTCTGTCCGCAACTTTAACCTGGCTCATAACTTTTAAACCAGATGTGATGGGACCTTCATCAGTGTATTGATCAGCCGATGCTGAACACCATTATGCAAATTTCACTAAGGTCAGGTCAAAGGTCAAGGTCACAGAGGTCAAAAGGTCAAAATCTAGATTTTGCTATAGCTCGTTAATTATAATTGCTGGAGGTTTGATATTCTATATGTGAATATATCTGATAAGTTGAATACAAATCCACAAAAAAAAATTTGGTCAGGTCAAAGGTTAAGGTCACCGAGTGCAAAATTGAAAACTTTAATAAAAAACTTTATGTGATTGGACTTTATATTTGGCCTGTATATTGGTCATATGAAACTAAACAGCATTATGCAAATTCACTAAGGTCAGGTCAACGGCCAAGGTCACAGAGTTGAAAAGGTCAAAATCTAGATTTTGCTATAGCTCATTACTTACAATTGCTAGAGGCTTGATATTCTATCGGCGAATAGATCTGATAAAGCTTAATACGAATCCACCAAATAAATATGGGTCAGGTCAAAGGTCAAGGTCACTGAGTGAAAATTTGAAAACTTAAACATTGCCGATATTTTTTCAACCAGATGTGATAGAACCTTCATATTTGGCCTGTATATTGATCATATAAAGCTGAACATCATTATGCAAATTTCATTAAGGTCAGCTCAAAGGTCAAGGTCACAGAGGTCAAGATTAAGATTTTGCTTTTAGCTCGCAAATTACAATTGCAAGAGGCTTGATATTCTATATGTGGATAGATCTAATGGAGCTTAGTTCAAATGTCTACTTAACCTTAATTTCTAGCGATTGCAATTGTATGGTAGACATGGTTGCTGAAGGGGGCATAGTGTTTCACAAAAACATCTTAATCTGAGTTAAGTCAGTTTGAGTTTTCACATCAATTTGCGACCAATTAGGGACGGGCGAGACAACAATTAGGGTCCACACTTGTTACTTAGCTTTATGTTTGTTCTGAATTTTAGCAAGAATTTATCTGTACAACCCTGCAAACATCAACTAGACACCCCGCCCCATTTTCACGGCTGGATTTGCCAGCGGTGATACTCTTAGTTAACATCAAATCCTATGAGAAATGCGTATACAGATCTTAAGAAATTTTATCGAAAACTAACTACACTAAGTCTTGTAAGGGGCAAAAGAAGCATCATACATTAGTTTAACGGGAAATTTTAACAACATATAGGTGAAGAATTAGTCACGATAATTTACTGCTCTTGATTAAATTTAAGGGTCTAATTGAAAATTATTTTATTTTTATGGAGGGGTGAAAAAATTCCAAGATTCAATATATTGAGAAAAATCAATAAGGACAAAATTGGGGACTTCGGGATCCCAATTAAATAAGAGAGTAGTTTGAAAATAAAATGTGATGGCGCAAGCGCACCTAAAAATATCCAGGATCATAATTTCATCGAGAAAAAACAGTCAGCACCAAAATTTCCTTCTTATCCCCCTCTTAAAAATCTAATGATTGTTCAAGAATCATAGACCATTTAAGTATATGCAATCGTTATTCACACTTGCGCAAGTAAGTCAGGTTTCAAAATTTTGTCATAAATAAGCTATATTCTTCTTAGGATTACTCTTGATGTTGACAAAGGAAAATTGATGACCATCACTGAAATAGCAAATTGACAATTGTATCATCAGTGCATACAAACTCAAATACTTGCAAGAGTTAAGCTTTGTTCTACGCTAAAGATGAATGAAATAACTGTTCTTAAACAATTTCTGGAAATCTACCAAAATTAAAAACCTATTTCAAAGATCTTTTATATTTGTACCAAAACTTGCATACAAATCATCATTGTATGCAAAAATGTTACAAGATTATTAGTCTTAGACAGTTTCAGGGAATTTATCGAAATTCGGACCGCTATTAAAATTACAAAAGCGTATTGCGCATCTGCAGACTACATGCACAATTCAGCATGAAAAATGAAAATGTGGGAGAAACTTATGTCATGTAAAAAAAGAAATTTGAAACTTTTTGTCTCTTGTTTTTCACCGATTCCCAAAACTTTTTTTATGCATTGCCAATAATAATTCAGCAAAATTAAATTCCCAAATCCCAAAATGGACGAAGTCAAGTCCCAAGAATGCGTGACGGACGGAGACAACAACAGTATACCCGAACAATATAGAAACAACACAGATTAATCAAAGAAATTAAAACATCGACACAAATACCTAGCAGTGTAAAATACCACATAAATCTTGGACCACCAATGGCTCTAGATAGGTAAGCGTGATCTAACTGCTCATACGTCGTACCCTTCGCGAAGCACAGTGAAAAGTCATCTTAAGCATATAATAATCAAATATTGGCAAAAGTTATTAAACAACGACAGTAGAATATCGAAGGAACAAGGCCTAAGATTACATAAATCAAAGTCTAGAGACAAGGCAAAAGCAAGAACACCAGAAACCGGAAGAATAAA
>MJUU01054382.1:7616-32028 GCA_002080025.1 Modiolus philippinarum | reverse complement strand
GGAGATGTGCATGAAGGAATATAATTATTGTCAGAAACCAGGAAGGGGAGATAATTGAACTTTGAGTTTTCATTGATTCCCTATGTGTGGGTTACCTCTTACACACAACTCCTCTTAATCCACTTGAAGGATTTTGATGAAACTTTAGACAAAGGAAGAACACTATATGTAGATGTCTAAAATGTCAAATAGGCTGAAAAGGGTGAATTTTATATTTGATTGATTTAGACAGAGTGTTTTCATTGGAACCCTTGTAAAAAGTTTTTTCTTGAAGATTATATCATTGTGTCCACACTTGTACTGTGTCCGCACCTGTATTGTGTCCACACCAACTTTATTTTGCACTTACCATATCAATTCAGGGTTCAATGAGCGGGGGGTATCTTTGGCTGCCATTCGGCGACAGCTCTTGTTATGTTTTAGTATCACATTTTCTCATGTTAATAAACATTCTTTATATTCTATGATGCATGAAAAGGGGATTAAAATGAACCAAGTGCATATTTCTGAGACTTCTCAGTCCTTGAGTAATGAAGCTTCATCATCAGCTTAAGAACGAAACACGAGACAAAAATGAAATTATTCTGAATTTATTTTAAAAATATGAGTAATATTTTTCAGTCTTTGTTTTTTAATATGAATTTGTATTACTTCCTTTAAAAGATGCCAATATATTATTGTTCAGTTAACTGTTATGGTCTCAAAATTACTGAAATACAATATATAATATATGTATATATATGCCAAGCATATTTGTTTTTGTTAATTCCTGTGGATATACGACTTAAACACATCGTTCAAAAGTCCGTCTACCTGATGCGCATTTTTCATATTAAGTTTATGAGTATCGATGTAAAATTTTAGCGATTATTACATATATTTTTTCAAATTCATTATTTTACAGCACTTCACCACAAAGGAATGATATGTTCAGTACGGAGGGTAAGGCAGAAAGTTGAAGGACAAGTTATACCTGGATATACAGGCAAAACATTCTCTGAAGCATTATATAGAACAGTTCACACAAATATTTACATAAAAAAATATTTGGAACTGTTTATTCATAAATAAATAATAACAGATCGAAATCACATAGCACATAATAGTATTACTTCGTGCGGCAAGAGCAATGTTATGTCTTTAGACTATTTTTCAAGTCACATAAATTATGAAGTCCAATTGTTGCTATCAGTACTTTTGCAAATAATTACTTGATAGTTTAATGAATTTCTAAATGGACGGGTGTTTGGAGGATGTGGCTCCATCTGTAACACATTTTCGTCGCATGTATCTCCTCAATAGATAAATTTACTACAGATTTGAAATTTTGTCCGAAGCTTTGCATGATCATGACATATTGTGGGATGCATCGTCAGACCTGTGCAAATACTACTTCCTGTTAATCGACTAAGTCAATGTTTTCCCATTATACCCGTGTATTTAAATTTTTCGTCAAAGATTTTTCAGCTTGTGTAGTAATAATTTGATATCTGGTCTGAATCTTCAGTATGATAAGTCGTACCGTGTTTCCCCTTTTCAAGTCTGTCACCCATTTACTTGCTTTTCGACGATTGCTTTGATTTTTATACCCGTACTTCCCATCGGGGATAGGGGGTAAACTATTTTCGGTCCGTTTGTGTGTGCGTGTTTAGATGTGTGTAGCACATTTTCTTTGCATTTATCTCAGCAACGGTAAAAGGTACGGATCTGAAATTTTGTCATAACTTTTATATGGTCATGCTATATATTGCATGCTTTTACAGAACAATCAGGATAACTTCCAGTTTACCCCCTTAGTCAATTTTGACACTTGTAGCATTATAGAGTAATTTTGTTTTTGAGGATTATATCATTGTTTCAATACCTGCGTTGTCTCAACACTTGTGCAATGTACACATCTATATTGGGTTCGGACACACTTGAATTTGCACTTACCATGTATGATTCAGGGTATAATGAGCTGGGGTATAATTGGGCGCAATTGACGACAGGTCTGGTTCATGGCGTGTGCATATATAATAAATAGATAAAAATGAGTAAATAAAAGAACATTAGTCATTTACTAAATTGAATTCTTCTTACCTTAATACAGTAATTTAAAGATATCACGCAAATTATTGACTAAATACTAAATTTTAGTTCTACAGAAAATAGTTTCTACGATTAATTTCACACCAGTGAAAACAGAAATCAAATATTTTAAGACTGAAAATCAAAATATAAGAGGGAGCTGATGGATAACAAACAATCTAAAAGAGCGAAAAGACTACATTGTAAAAGTGAGATATTCTTTACTTTTCTCAAAATTTCTTTACTTTTGATATGGTCAAGTGTCTATTATAATTTTGCTCAATCCATGACAAGGGGCACTTATCTTTGTTAGCATCTCAGCATAGTTTTCCTTTGACAAAAAATGAATTCAAACATGCATACAAAACACCAATCAGAATCAGGATAAAACAATATATAGCAATTATATTACTGTGAACAATGTTTTCAGCATATGCGGAATAAGATAGTGTCAACTGTGAACAAACTTGATAAATGAAAAAAAGAGAAAATAACAGTAAACATATACAATTGCTGAAAATAACAATTATATCCTACATTTTGCTAGGAAACGACACATGAAGAGCACAAATTAGATAAAAGACAAACGAACACAACGATAGTAACTCGGGATAGCAGGACTTAATACCGACACTAGCAAAGACCAGCAGTAGGATTAAACCTGTTTATGGGTACCCAAATCTCCCTTTTATTTACCAGTTGAATACATTCTTTGTATAAATTACATGTAATTGCAAACTGTGAAATTTACAAATTGTTTGGCCATTAATTTGTATCTGACATGTGATTATTGTTTTTTACTTATCAAATGAGCAATATTTCAGTAGAAAACATTTAAGGTTTTATATTTGACGTATACTTATACTTTATAAACCTGACAGATTAACATCGGTTGTCAATTACAGGGAATATTGGTATCTATAAAGGTTGGAACTATTCATGCAGCATGTCATAGGGTAAGTATATAATGAATAAAACATGCTTAAATCCCTTCTTTTTTCTAATTAAATGCATATCATATCTTGTACAAGGGTTGCACACTTAATATTAGCCAATTGGCCTTTCGACCTGAGTCTTGATATTGGTTGAGCGTTTTTGTTTTTCTTTTAATCATTTAAAGAAAGTTGCTTGATTTGTTCTGCCTAGTTTTTAATCTGCTGTTTAATTTTGTCATTACGTAACCATATTGTTTAATTACCGAAACTTGTTGTTTCATATCGAAACGTAGAGCGAAATGAACACTTTAGATGCTGACTAATATAACATAATATATATCACCAAACTTCCGCAACGACCGTGTTATCTATTTCAGACGGATGATCACCATCCCAATTGTAACTTCACACACGGAGTAAAACCAAATGCGTGTATTTGTATTACCCAGACATGTGTTGATGGTAAGTCAATAATATAGATAACAAAATACCGAAGTTTATGCTCATTTATTTTCTGAAGATTCGACAACTAGTGTCTCATCAGTGGATATCAAATCAAATCATTTGGGCGTTCATTGACCGAAAATCGTGTAAAAGCTGATAAAGAAGTAATAACAAATGGAATCTAAATTGAAAAGTCAAAATTCAGCTAAGTACAGAACTATGCATAAGGGATATAGTCCTTAGTTTCAAACAAAATTTTGTAAAATATAGATATTGCAAATTTCAGAAAGAAATCGGTTTTCGGGTAAGCAGCAAAGTTCTGACTACTGGGTTGTTGAATACCCTCGGGGAATAACAGTCCACCAGCAGTGGTAATAACTAAAAAAAAATACTGAGGTTACTGTTAATTTATTTTCTATACCGATTTTGTTTGTTTTGTTTTAAACAAAAATTCTAAACGAAAGACAGTTATTGAAAGAAAGCACATTATGATACAATGTGTGTACGACGTTTTGAGAACAAAGATGTACAAATCACAGAAAAACGTGAATGTGTTTGAGAGGTAACCTTATGCTAACATATGACTTTATTACGGCTTTCACAATGATTTTTGAAAACATGTAAACAAATATATCATTGAACGAATATTGAAGCAAGAGAGTAAAAGGGAGATTTCCCACATAAAACAACCAAACATATGACAATTCATATTTTTACACAAGTTGAGACAACCTTACAAACATATACCCAATGAACAAATAACAAGAACAAAATACTCAAACACTTACAATGTGAAGCCTTTTTAAAGTGGCGGCATCATCAGGGTTTTCATAAAGGGAAAGCGTGATCTGCTACACTGCCAATGAAAAGTCTTGTTTCTTCAAAGTCGGTATTTGTCAGTTTTGAAATAAACTCTGAAACCCTTTAAACTTTATATTGAAGAACTAATGTCGGGAAGAGATAAAAAGGAAAAGCTTAAATAATAATGATAATATTACACGTACTAGATTTATAAAAACTACTTCTTTTAACCGTAATAAATTTGTAAGAGTAAAGAAGGAAAATTGACTTAAGGATAAGCAATGGTTACCATACTGACATTCTAAATAAATCATGAGTTTTTTAAATCTGTTTTTAAGAGATACCAGAAACCCTTCCAACCACAACTATGACAACAACAACTACCTTTCCAACAACAGTTGCTCATCATTTGAATGGTAAGTCATTAGTGAAACACCAAAAAATAGTTATCTAAATGAACAAATTTAATGTTGAACAGATTTTTATAGAAATTTAATAAATATATAGAATTATACCACTTAATCATAAACTTGAAGTCAATATACTAGGCAGTTATTAACAACATTGATAAAAGTTGACTTAGCAACATCCGAACATATATTTTGCGTGGATAAGATGACAAAACATGACCCAGATTTTGATGTATGTTGATGATCCAATGAATCGCAATCAAATAGTTCAAAAGCATTACCTATAAGAAGGACAAGGACAACAAATATATATACAACCTCAAACAAATCCCGAAGAATGAAAGCAGATAATGGGAATATCTAGAATCATTTATACAAATAGATAACAATTCAGATGAAACAGAAAAAAGAGAGAATATGACAAAAACAAAACAAATAAATAAATGAACAAGGACGCCACAAAACCTGAGCAATAGGCATCTAAATTCCCTTAAGAAAAACTCGAATTGTCGTCTTTTCGCTTGAAGTGTAAACCTGATCTGCTCCACACGTGAGTATGTCTATATAGTAAGCGACCAATTTTTTGTAGGGTATATCTACATCGCAGACGCTGAAATGTTTGTACTTCATATTGACAAAGATCATAAATCAATACTCTGATAAGTTTGGGTGGTTGTGTCTTTGACATATTCCCCGTTTCTCTTCTTTTCTATTTGATACATTTGTGATACAAAAAATGATCAAAATATTATTCATCTGTTAGATTTTTTACAATTTAAAGAACTTTCAATACGTTTTAGCAAATCACGAAACTAGATGTCTTGGTCGCACATGTGCTGTTCACGTAAGTTGATAGTTTTTGAGGAGGTATGCGGCTAAGGGTCATTATAATAAAAGGATACTGACAAAACAAATATCAAAATATTCGAAAACTACATATACAAAAACAACACAAACGACAGGATCAGTTTCAAAACAACGGCAGTACAAAGCCAAAGAAACAAAGCAGATGATTATTAACATCAAAGTCGACAAACAAGGCAAAAACGAGAACAGCAGAAAACAGAAGAATTAATACATGTACGCAAAACACAGACAAAACACAGGGACACCACAAATACAACACTAGAAACTATTTTGTTGAAGTATAGACACTTTTCTTCTTTGAAAACTATATTTGCCTGCATGACTGGATGTCAAAAATGGCTTTTTTCAATGGTTTTTACCGAAAGGAAATGAGCATTTAGCAAAAGTTTCAAAATGTAAAAATAAAATCAGCGACAAAATTCGTGTTTTTTTTTGTTTTTTTTTGGTTTTTTTTTGTATTTCTTTTTAATTTTAATTTTTTTTTTCCTTTTTTTTTTGTTTTCTTTTTTGTTTTTATTTTGTTTTTGTTTTTGTTTTTTTTTGTTTTTGTTTTTGTTTTTTTTTTGGCTTTACAGTGTTTTTTTAAAAGACTTTCACATTATCCAAAGTTATTTTACTCCACATCCTTTCCTTGTTTATTGTTTTGCATTACATTTGAACGTGAGATTACATTTATTTATTTTATAAACGTGTTTATCAAACTAGATTTTTTATCTGTAATGAGAGTTACATCAGTTGTGTTATTGTTCCACTCTTGACATGTCTGCTTAACGCAGAGCATTTAATTCTAGACAAAAAATTATATTTGTTAATGCGATTGTGTGAATTCATTATATAATAAAAGGGTACGTTTAAGCAATAAATTGATGCTATTAAAAAGGGCGTTCAAAGGACATGGTTACTTCAAGATGAAGAAAAACAATAAGAGCGTTATTGCATTGCTTGTCTTTACAATATTTTACGAAAGGATATGGAGTAAATGAACATGAGACCATAACACATATGTTAACTCCAACTGCAGTAATTTTAATGAGCTGTATGGCTGTATTTGTTGAGATTTTGTCTCATGTGTATTTACACCAAATCCCTTCATTGATTATTGCCGCGTTTATTTATTTTTAAAATTGAATTCCTTTTACATGTAACTTACACATTACAAATTCAATGGCTATGATGATTCGAAACATTTGTCGATAAGAGCTACATGGAGTTATTGTGCTAGACTTTTCTGTAAGTGTTCATTAAACAACGGCAGTAGATTACCGAAGGAACGAAGGAGTGAAATTTACAAAATTGGAAGTCAAAAGGCATGGCCAAAACGAGAACACTTCAAACAATGACGCCAGACACAAAACAACGACGCTAGACAGACAGAAAGCACAGAAACAGAAATCAAAACATTCCAAACAAAGAACTCACAGTCTGAACTCCAGTGAAACTGAGAGTGACATTAGGTGCTCCGGAAGGGTAAGCATGTCCTGCTCTGTTAACAGCACCCGTCACACTGTGAGTGGGTCAATCCAGGAAAATGTCAAAGTCGGTAGTCAAATCCGGGAAGACGTGAATCTAGCTGAAAATGTCCGCTTTCATTTGGGATACCGACACGTCATATCTTTCGATGATGTTATGGTGACGGCCATAGAATTTCTTGAGGGATGAAATTAACATTAAGTGTTAAAGTTTTTTTTTAATCTGCAAATCAATGTTTCCGGATAATTGTTAAATATTATTTATGCTTTTCTGATAGCATCTCTGTCACATCCAAGCATCTGAGGCGGATCCACAACATTCCTTCCCAAAAATACACGGAAATTGCGTGCACCAGCACAAGGTTTGTAGTTAATATTTTTTGTACATTAAAAATTTTTCCATAATAGAGGTGATCGCTGAGGCAGGTTTGACTGTACATGTACTTTAGATCACACAGCATTTTAACTTAAGTGTATCTTGAACAAATGAATTTTGCATTTTCATCAAAATGTTTTAATGTTTGTGTTCATGGACGACACAATTCAGAATTAGTAAAAATACCAGTTTAGTAGGAAATCAATTATTTTTATCGCAGATACCGCCCTTAGCTTCAGTGGGCATAAAATTTGTAGTTGTTTGTGATAGAATTAAGCTAAAAAACATATTTAAAAAAAACATAAAAACATATTTAAAAAAAACATTAAAACATAAAAAGAAACAGAAATTAAGGCTCTTTATATCCATATTTAAGCAATATTAATAGCAAAGGTTAAGGTAATATTCGCTAAAGACAAAAATGGCAGTAAGACACCGAAGGAACAAGTGAAGTGATGATTCGAAAGATATTACAAAAACAGCAACAGAAAAGAACAAAGACAAAAACTAAGAACTCTGGAACTCATACAGTTAACTTAAATGAAATGCGGG
This sequence comes from Modiolus philippinarum, assembly GCA_002080025.1. NCBI lineage: Eukaryota > Metazoa > Mollusca > Bivalvia > Mytilida > Modiolidae > Modiolus > Modiolus philippinarum. Next base: position 24,104 of record MJUU01054382.1, on the reverse strand, counting down.
AGTGAAATCAAGTGCTTCGGAAAGGTAAGTATGCCCTGTTCCGCGAACGACACCCGTCATACTATCAGTGAGGCATATATTGATTTGAAATACTCTGTTTGGTAGCTGATTGGTTTATGTAATTTTCTAACCCTTAGACAAAACCAATGAAAATCAAGGATACTGTTACTTCTCTATTCTCTAGAATGATATAATCATAACCAGTGCAATTATAAATATACGAAACAAAATAGTGACATTTTAAAATTTGCCTAGTAGGCTTAAAAAGACATACCTCAAATGGTTATACTTACACTTGTAGTCATAGAGACGACATAATTAAACTCATCAAATGAATGAGAGGATCGTTTTGGATTTTTGGGTTTTTTTTGCTGTAGTTAATTATTTTTACTGTTACCAAAAGTTATCTCACACTCACCAAAGTGGATTTGTTCACAATCAAAAAATCATGCAATTTAAAATCGCGATTAATGTTTTGTAATTAATTATTGTCCGATTTCTTCCTCATTAGTATTTGTAACTTTTAATGTGTTAAAATAAACGAGTGATTTTTTTTTTTTTAAATTTCAGATACACAACCCAGTTTATTGTATAAACCATGACTCAATATTAAAAGATAGAACTGGATGTTATTGTGATTCTACATTCTGTGTTTCCAATACTGGTTAGTTATTTCTTTACATGCAGTATAGAAATCGAACGACATATTTCATGTTTGCTTCAACTGTTAACTAGAACAATTGTATCAAGGCAAAGGCATTCGCAAATAAATGAAAATATGACATGCAGTATTACATTTACAGTGAAGAGAAAAAGAGAAAAAAAATCAGTGAGGATACCTAAATACGCCATAGAAAAATCTACGTAAAAGTACTTTGATCATTACTTGTGAGTTTTTCTGACAAAACAACGCGAAGAGAGCAACAATGACAATTATACAACTTTAAGTTATCACTGTCTTGAAAAACATTTTATAATCTAGATTATTTTTAGTGTAAACAGCATTAGCGAAGATGAGTTATTTTTAAATTGAATGAAGTCAAAAGGTTTTTAAGTGACGGTCACCAATCGAAAATTCATTAATAATCATCAGTGAATGAGGAAGCATGTTTTGAAATGTGCTAACTAAGAATGTAATAGCTTATCAAATGGAAGCGTTTAATTTAATTCATGGATACATGAAACTTAACCTGCATTTATTTCTTTTTTATTTATGTATTATTTTTTTTGTAATTTAAATTGTTATTCTGACAATCTGTTTATCGCGCCTATTTCCAAGATTTTATTATGCAAAGCGTTCTTACTACTGGCTCGATGAGTGCCCTGTGGTTGTTTAAATTTTGTGGTCGTCTTCTATTGTCTTCTTTGGGGCAATAGATGACAGTAATTATAAGAACGCTTTGCCAGTTAAGTTTATGTTTGTAGACTATCCAACATCCATGGATCAAAAGGTAAAAAGGCATGAATGTAGTGTTGCTCAACAATTAGCAGTGAATTCTGCTCAAATCGGTGCTAGGCGCCGTCTTGAATTTGGTATGATGTATGAATAAAGCTCATTGTTGTTTATTGACAAAGATGGATGTTTCAAATCTTAGCTATATGACAAGCGTGAAGAGTTTAACTTCCCAATTGTGAACTTCCCCTTTCTTAGCAGCAACATACCTACCTCTACAGCCTTTGGAGGGTACATTTCACAGTTTCTTAGCAGCAACATACCTACCTCTACAGCCTTTGGAAGGTACATTTCACAGTTCATTTGATATTGTCGAGCATGTACAGTGATTTTTGAAGGGAGCAAAAACACTGTCCCAAAAGCTGCTTAGTCAAGTATTTGTTCAGGCTATGTTGAATGCACCCCTCAAAAAATGATATGGTCGTCACCATAACATCATTGACAGATATGACGTGTCAGCATCCCAAATGAAATTGGACATATTCAGCTAGATTCACTTCTTCCCAGATTTGACTATACCGATTTTTACTTTTTCCTGGATTAACTCACAGTATGACGGGTGCTGTTAACAAAGCAGGAAATGCTTACCCTTCCGGAGCACCTGATGACACTCTCAGATTCATGGTTCACCTTGAGTGCCTTGGTTTCGAGTGTTGTGCTTTTTTATTTCTGTGCTTTGTAGCTGTCTAACGACATTGTTTTCTGTGTTCTCGTTTTTGCCATGTCTTAGGCAATTCTATGGTATTCTACTGCTGTTGTTGAAGGCCCCATGGTGACTTCAAAATAAAAACAACAATAAAACCATTGCTTAGTATTACCATGTATTTGTAGAAACTTTTTCTCATTTGAATTTACCCCATATCCCTTCATTGTTAATACGATTAGAGCAAGTTCATTTAATGTCATGACATTGTCATTTGTAATGGTATTCGTGTTCATTTGATATGTCATTGCTTTTGCACGCAGTCAAAATTATTACTTCAACTGGAACTATAAACTTTAAAGAGATTTGCTTTAGTTTGTTCATTCGACAATATCTTTAAACCTTTACAAAATGTACTCTTTTCAAAATATACAGCAACATTACCCTGACATATTTACAGAAACCCTTGAGACATCATTTAAAATGTATCATGTCGACATGAGTACATACTACTACCATAACATCATATTCATTAAGGTTCATATTTTCATTTTGATATCATAGTTTTATTTACTGACTTTCAGTTCATGTTTTGCAGCCATTCATCATAATGGAAAAACATGTTTGACAAATCAGGTAATAAGCAATGTGTTATTTTAGAGTGTTTATATTATACTAATAATCTACTTGGAGCACCACGGGGAGCAAATAATGCGTACCCATCCAGAGCACCTGATTATATCTCAAGTTTTTACAGGGGTTCACACTGCTAGTGATTAAATTCTTGGCATTCTTCTTCATTTTGTTTATTTGTTTTTCCTTTGTTATGCCGTCTCAATTCTGTAGGATATGAATTACCATGACTTTGAATTTCTAATTTTTCTATTTCTTTTCTCCTCTCCTCATTAACGCGTCGGTCTTCATTTTCCGATGTGTATTAAAGTTTATGAAATTAAATTTTTTATCAGATTAGTAAGCACTATATGAATTACTTTAAAATTTTGTACACAATAAAATCTAAAGATTTTCAAGCAGCTACTTATTCATTTTTTGTATGAAATACGTTAATGTACCAAAAAAGGAGAAAATATTTTGTTCGAAAGGCACATCTTAAGCAAAACATTGAAGAGTTATTTAGTCAAAATTTCAAGCCTGATCTTGCCTTTGCTTGCCTAAATATCTTTTTCTATGTTTTAGGGAATGCTATTCCATGCCAATCTCGGATTTATTAATACGCAATGTTTAAATGTAAGTATTGAATTATTCCCAAAAACATTTAAAGCGTGTAGGAACATCGCCAAAATATCTGCAATCTAGTAGAGTTATCAATTATTTTTGATATTGTGACAGATAGCTTTTGATAGCATTCAAATTGTGTAATGAAACAAAAATTCGAACACTTAAACCCGGACTAAAAACTTTTCAGTTTTTTTTTTTATTTCGTCATCAACCTGAAATTGTAATTAATGTCAGTTTTGATGACTTGGAACCTAAATTTTTTTTTAAATACATTCTATTTATTTCATTGTTCATAATGAACAACGAAATACATTGCCTTAGTAATTAAGAAAAGGACAATCCTCAAAATCTTGTTACCATGAGTTGGGCGATACACAATTTATATGCCAGTTGAGGATCTATAAATCGATGTCTTACATGTATATCCGTTTGACTTTGAATCCATTAGTGAATTACAGCCTGTCCATTTCTATTCGAGCATAGCTAATAGAGCAGCAACCAAGAGTCTAAAATTTCAAATTTAATCAACCACTACGACACACGGCTAAATTATACCTAATATTGAAGGTGTTTTATGATAGAAATAGAAGCAAAAATCAAGAGCAAAACCTATTCGCAGTGGGAATTATGTCCCTTTTCTTTAATAAGGAAAAATTTGACTTTTAGTGACTTCAAAGCAAAATTCTTTGCCAAAAATAAGTAATATAACTGAAAAAAGTAATTTACATTCATTTAATGAGTATTTCTAAATTTTTGACGACCTGAAATACGAATACTGACATTTGTGACAAAAATATAGTCCAATAAAAATACCTTGTTAAAACAACCAATGAGAGTAATTTGGTTAAAACCATTCTAAAAAAATTGTAAACAAATAATATAAAAGTGACATAAATAACTCAAAACATATACACACAAGTAATTGTCAGCAATTTGATACTAGAAATAATGTGAGCATAACTCATCTAAATGATATCCCCATCCCACATGTGATATATGAAAAACAAAGTCAATTTTACGTTAAATCCCAAAAATGGTAAAATCTTAATTTAAAGCAGAAGGTGCACGCAGGAATCATGTTTAAACGGTTCTCTAAGAGTTTTATTAAATCCATCTATTGGTTTAGGAGGGGATAGGGATAACATTCCATTACCCCCTTTAGATAATGTATGGAACAGTTTATGTTTGGCAATGGGAAACCTCAAAAATTGATCAATCGAAGTCAAAAATAGAAAGTGCACTATGCCATCATGTGATTGAGATTCTTTGAAAGTTTCATCAAATCTCTTCATTTGTTAAGGCGGAGTTGCGGAAAGCGTACCGATACCCCTTATGACAAAGAATGACAAAGTCCATATTTAGCTATGGGAAACCCTCAAAATTTGTCAAATCAAATTCTAAAACAGAAAGTGAACTATTGCATTATGCAATTAAGGTTCTCTGAAAGTTTTATCAAATTCCATTCATTGGCGTAGGAGGGGTCGCTTCATTGGTGTAGGAGGGGTCGCAGAAGGCATACCAGTTCCCACTCAAAACATAGAATGGTTAAGTGCATGTTTGGCTATGGGAAACCCCCCAAAAAATTGTCAGATCAAAATTGGATCAAAAGTTGCAGTGTGGCATCATGTGATAAAAAATTCCAGTGACTGGTTTGGGAGTAGTTACAGACGACATACGAGTATCCCCTAATGACAAATGCATTGCGTAAACGATATATGAATATTTGAACCCTATATTGCTCAGATCAAGATCTAAAAGAGGAGTTGCAATATGGCATCATTTGACTAAGATTCTTTGTAAGTTTCATCGAACTCTACTCATTGGTTTAGGAGGAGTTGTAGATGGCATATACCAGTATCCCCTTATAGCAATAACTCAAAATGTCCATGCTTGGCTATGGAAAACCCAAAAAATTGGAAAGATCTCAATAAAATAGAAGGTGAACTGTGTCATCATAGAGGTTCCCTGAAGGTTTCATCAGATTTATCTGTAGTTTACTCATCCTTCATGTATTTTAAGAATGCATGCAATCGACAGTTAGTATAGTTACTAGCAACAGATTGTCGACAAATATTATGTAAGTCTCGCAACATGTGTTTGACTTACTTATCTTAAACTAGAAATAGTGTAAAGTGGTACATTCTGGATTTGTTCCTGAATTTTTGGTTAGGACATCATTTTCCCCAGACGGATGATACTTTCGTCGAAGCAGTTGTTAGTGAAATCCTGTTATGCAGACTTCATGCGAACGTATCCAGGTTATTGATGAACTGCAGGCAACAACGGATAATATGAAATGAATATAAGTATGTTACTGTGTCAGTGGTTACTTGATACAATTTCCAATTTAAAATGGTGAAAAGATCCCAGAAAAGAGATTATTCAGAGTTCTCTATCAATATGCATATTTAAGCGTTATTTCCTCAACAGCTATACAGTTTCATAAAATTCATAACAACTTCGGTATTTAGTTATTCTGTTGTTTTGATTGCAGGAACATGACTGTCGAAATAGGTCAAAACATTATACTTTTCGTAGCTTGTTGTCTGCAGTGGTGTTCAAAGCAAAGCTGAATTGGTCTCATTAAATGTTGAAAATGAAATCTATATCTCCGGATAAAGAGACAACTAAATCCCAATATTTTAAAATTATACAACATATGCAATAACCCAGCACGACAGAATGTTAAAGTGAAGTATAACACAAGTGCAAACAATAAAAATACTGCTTATTCATACGTGTAAACAAAATATAGAAACTGCAGCACCATTCTTTGTTTTGAGGGGGTACTGGTATGCTTTTTGCGACCCCTCCTACACCAATAAATGGAATTCAATGAAACTTTCAGAGAACATTCATTGCATGATGTCATAGTTCACTATCTATTTTAGATTTTGATTTGACCAAATTGAGGATTTCTCATAGCCATACATACTTTGCCATTTTTGTCATAAGGGGTATCGGTATGCTTTCCGCAACTCCGCCTTAACAAATGAAGAGAATTTGATGAAACTTTCAGAGAATCTCAATCACATGATGGCATAGAGCACTTTATTTTTTAGACTTCAATTGGTCAATTTTCAAGGTGTCACATATCCAAACATAAACTTTACAATTCATTATCTTAAGGGGGTAATGGTATACCATCCGTAACTCCTTCTTAACTAATGGATGAATTTAATAAATCTCTTAGAGAACCTTTATACATGATTTCGTCGTGCACCTCCTGCTTTAGATTTTGACTTTACCATTTTGGGGGTGTTTAACATATCACAAATTGACTGCTTTTCATGTATCTCATGTGGGGGCGGGGGCATCATTTAGGTGAGCTATGATCACATTGTTTCTAGTTTCAAATTGCTGACTACTACTTCTGTGTATATGTTTTGAGTTTTTTATGTCACTTTTATATTATTTGATAAAATGGTTTTTTAAAAAAAATACTCTCATTTGTTGTTTTAACAAGATTTTTTCATTGGACTAAATTTTTGTCACAAATGTCAGTATTCATATTTCAGGTCGTCAAAAAATTTATAAATACTCATTAAATGAATGTAAATTACTTATTTTTTGTATAATATTTATTTTTGGCAATGAATTTTGCTTTGAAATCTTTAAAAGTGAACATTTTCCCCATTAAAGAAAAGGGACGTAATTCATATTGCGTATGGGTTATTGTTCTCGATTTTTGCTTTTATTTCTATCATAAAACACTTGAGAGACAAAATCAATCATAATAAAAACAATCATTTGAGAATATTTTGAGATATGCTTTGAAACGTTTGAAATATACAAAAAAATAAATTTTGAAAATTTGACATTTGACCTTAGATTTTAAACATTTGCACCATATTTCACGTTTACGACCAGTCAAACCCAAAGCGTCATATCATTTCCTTCAATATTAGGTATAATTTAGCCGTGCTGGTTGATTAAACTCCGAAAATAAGCTAGATATTCACGACAGGTTGCTGCACTATAAGGTAAATAAGCTATATTTCACTTTTAATTTCATGGTCTTTTACACTTTTACTGGTAACTAATGGTAACGTTATTGTTGTATGTTTATGTTTAACTTTACTTTGTGGTAGTTAGTCAAATTAATAGACTTTAAGACTTTTAGTAATAGTTTCGTTTCCCTATACTCTCTATACTCATGTAGTCAAAATAGTAGCTTGGATTTTAGTAGACGAATAAAACATATATATCATCTGATGAATTACGCATTACTTCAAATATACTACAGTTATCGTGATGTTACTAGAAGCGTAAGGGGAAATAGCTATTACATCACAATCAATAACGTTTCACTATTTACCTGTCTTATTTCAACGATGACCCTAAGTTTTATTTGTTATATGTAAACAATATAAAGTGTGAAGTTTGGACACATTTTTTTAATTCTAAAGCTATCCCCTGATATAGTTTTTTTCTATCATTTCTATCTAAAATCCCCACAAATTTAAATGAAGTTTTTGTGTTAAAATATGCATTGACCCCAATCGTTTACCTTATCTCCTGAAATAAATACCCTGCAGACGCCATAATAACGCTTTCATATTATTTCAAATTTTCTCCCTAATCTTGCTTAAGGAGTCACTATTGTACATCATTTTGAATTAAACGGACATTAGTTTACATGGTATGGTATTTTTGAAAACTGCAAAATTCTTTATATTATTGTGATATTGTATGGTTCATTAATACTTGGGGGATCTAATTATTATTAATTTTTTTTTGTATTGCAGTATGGACACAATTATCCACATTGTTACTATTTGTACACTCGGAATTTGGACAAACCGTGCTTTTGTCCTACTCAAGCCTGTGCAGACGGTATGTTACTCTATTTATAACCGCAAATGAATCTTCCTGATAACACTATAATAAATTGTAACAATTAATCAATTAATTGCGTTATTCTGCTAGCATCGAATAATTCTTAGTTTTATTGTAATATTTAACACATTTTAACATAAATGTTCATTCGTACCTGCCAGTTCAAGCTGATTAGACTTTGGTCTAACCTGCAAATTATGATTCCGGAGTCATAACTCTATCATCAAGGAGTCAATTAACAAAACTATAATGAGATACACGAGATGATGAAATTATAAATCAAAACAAATTACAATTCCTAAAAAAATAGCTACTTCCTTTAGTCTGTGTGCATTATGGTACTCCTCGACCTTTCGTTCCTGTAATGTTGTCCAGTTGTTTTCGGTCACCACATTTACATGGATAGTTTAAATCATCTCTGCACATCTAATAGGGCGAAGGACATAGGTTTGCATCCAAATTTTTCCTACCAAAAACATTCTTCGGAATTCATTTTGAAATTAATTCATTACAAATTTAATTTTATTCACTGTTTGCTATAATCGTTTGCCTTTACAGTTTCTAATTTGCAGTATGAATTATACACACATATAGTGATATATACCTAGCTAGTGTTAACGCGTGATATTTGGTTGATGTGTTATAAATATATAAGAGCTAGCCGAAATAAGTAACATTTACTTATCATTTGTCTATTTCAGAATTAATAGGTCTTTTGACATGAATAAACTGTGAATGAAAATCTGTTCTAATGGGTTACTAGATGTTTTCTTTTTTCAATTTTTCCAAAGAAATACACTTCTTGTTTTTCTTTAAATTATTCAGAAACATTTAAAAGATCAGGTCATATTGGACATGGTAGCAAAAACAATTTAAAAAAAATCTACTGTTATATTCACAAAACTTTATCTTTGAATAATTCAAATGATGAACCGACAAGGAAAGTCATGTGAATATAATAGTTTCTTTTTTTTCATCACACTGGCGTAATAAACAAGGGTATGTAGAAACCACTTGGTCAATGCATTTGTCTGGTATATCAGAGATCCCAAGTTTAGTAATTAGACTTGCCTGATACTTAAACGTTACAAAAGTTCCATCAAAAATTACTTTTTTTATCACAAGTCAAAACTTTGAAAATACTGAATCTTCATTACGTGTATTATCTTTGTACTTTAATGGGAATACTATTTCGATATATTTGGTAATAAGCACTCCTTTCAGACCATGTTATTTGACTTAAATCCTGGTGATGAGGTTTTTCTCCTTCAAACATGTATACAGTATACCAAAAATAACTGTTTATCATTAGGCTATTATTCGCACTAGTATATATATATATATATAAATAAATATTGTACGGTTATGCGGATGTAAACTTGGATTCTATTTGCTGATTAACCACCTGCTAAATAACCATGTCCGCAATACACAACAAGAAAATTAATAATCGTGATAATGTAGTGTTTCCCCTAGACCAAAGTCATTCAAAAGCGTACATATACGAATTATACATAACGACAACATTCACAAACATACAGTAAAGATGGATAAATAAACATATCGAAATTAAACGTTGTTTACTTCCACGTAATGTAACAGTAATTCCAGCCTGATATTTACATTAAGACATTAAAATATGAGATACATATATAATTGGAATAACATGTAAATTATATGAAACTTTTAAACTGCATTCATTTACAAAGGTTTTCGCTCAATGTATCACTAAAACGTCAATTACTTGTTCAATCTTGTTACAACATGAAAAATCAATAAATTTTTCGGTTGTGTATTGTTTAGGTTACGCGGTCAGTCGGCATAGCGATAATGTGTAGAATCGTGTAGTTAAATGTAAATCATTTAGTAAATTATCGTTTTCTTAATTAAACGCAAACTAAGGCTCGCATAACCGCACTAAAATGTTATCATGCTTTGAACAAACTAACAAAATTATTTAGATTGTGTCCAAAATAGTTGAACGGTGCTGCCTGACGGCCTTGCCGTTCAACGATGTTCGACACTATCTAAATAATAATATTAGTTGGTTCAATACTTATAATAGTTTTCATCTAGATCTCAACATTTCTTTTTATTTTATGATCAGAACCATGTATATAAAAATACCTATGAATTACAATATTACATCTTTATTTCATATTTTTTATTCAAGAGATACCAGCAACAATCCTGACACCATCAACAACATCACTCCCCAAAACAATAACAACGATTCGAACAACAACAACAACGGTTCCTTCAACAACGACAACAACATTTCCTTCAACAACAGCAACAACAACAACGCTTCCCACAACAACGCTTCCTACAACAACCATGTATCAAACAGCGACAAAAACAAAGCATACAGCTACAACAACAACACCTCCAATTAAAACACCCTCAACATCAACTACAGTACCAGCGACAACAGCTTACCAAACTAATGGTAAGTTTTATCGGTTTAACCGTAGTTTTAATTTACTTCCAAATGTTTTGGTTTGATCTGCGCTGATGAGACATAAATGTCGAAATGCACATATACAGAAAATAAAATAACAGTAACTTCGGTATTTTGTTATTTATTACCACTGGGTCGATGCCTCTGCTGGTGGAGTAATAGTCCCCGAGGGTATTCACCTTCCCAGTAGTCAGTACTTCAGTGAACACCTGAAAATCGATTTTATTGAAATTTGCTATGTCTAGATTTTACGAAATTTTGTTCAAAACTAAGGAGTATTTCCATCGTGTATAGTTCTGTCTTTAGCCGAAGTTTGGCTTTTCTATTTCGATTCTTTTGGTTATTTATTCTCCATCAGCTTTTACACGTTTTTCGGTTAATGGATTTCCAAATGTTTTGTTTTGATATGCACTGAAGAAACATAATCTGTCGAAATGCGCATATGCAGAAAATAAATTAACAGTAACTTCGGTATTTTGTTATTTTATACTATGATAGTAATATGTCATATTACCCCTCTCCCCCACCGACTATTTTTTTCGTTCCTCAAAAAATAGTCGGTAGTGGAGAGGGGTAATACAGCATATTACTATTGTGTTTAAAAAAAAACAGCCGGAGGTTGTAAAAAGCTATGCAGAAAAAGTGATAAAAAAATTAAACAGCCGGGAGTACACCGAATATAAAACTATTAGTGCGTGTCTAACAAAGTAAAAAAATAGTTAAAAGTACATCAAAGAAAAAAGATTTACACAGGAAAAAATAAGAAAAAAACCTAAAGAGTACCCCCATAAAATGTGTTTATTACTTCTACTAAAAAAGCAATTAATCTACTTGGTTAACCAATATCGACTATTACTTAGCAACAATCTAACATCGTATTGATTACTATTCAAAGGATGCTTCATTAAAAATTTAAATGACAAACCAAGCGTATTTTGTAGTAGCTATTGATTTCAGACTATTAAAATTAATTGGAAAAGTGTTCTTTCAACCGATGCCAAGGTGTAATTTCATTTCATTTAAACGTAAGCAAGAAGGCTTCACTCAAAGAAATTTCACAGTATCTAGACAACTCTATTTCATAAATATCAATGGAAGAACGCAAAAGTTTTGACGATACTTTAAAGAAATTGAAAACGCTTTTAGGTGAAAAAAGGAATGAGAAAATTGTTGTTTCAAAAGTATATTATACCAACAATTATAAAAGGAGTCAGGGAATTTGAAAATCTTGATGATCGTGGTCAGATTAAAAGTGTGGATATTAATTTAGATAATATGTGAAGAATAATGAAAAACGTGCTATTAGATGAACACAAAAAAAAAGGTATGTCAATTAATTCTATTTTTTTTAAATATTCCCTAGCAGCAGCATACAATAAACCTACAACCAAAACAAGCAAAGCCCATAAATTATTTGCAAACCAATTTACTACGTCTTTTGTTGCATTTAACAACCAAGACACAATAGCACCGATAATTCCTGGCAATGCAGCTGCTAATTTTCCTGCGAGATTAGCTAATAGTTTTCCAAGATTTGATAATTGTTTTTTTATCCAATCTTTTACATCTGTTTTATTTCTAAAAGGTGGAGGTGGGGGACTACTTCCACTACCAGAAGGAATAATTGCCTCAACAATAACATCAATAATCAATCTAAAAGCAGTTAAAACACTAACTATTGTTATTCCTTGTTCTTTAAATAATGTTCTAATTCTTTCCCCTAATGTTTTATCTTTATATAATATTTTACGTATTGTCTGTTTAATTCTATCTAACTGGTTACGTATTCTATCTCTATTAGCATTAAGTACCCCCAGTATTACGATTATATCAGATTCTATTTTTTTATTTTTTCTTCTATTTCTTTTATTTCTATGGGGTTATCATTATATTTTTCAATCGTTTTAATTTGATTTTTTCTTTTTCCAAGTTTTTATATTTTTCATTTAGTTTTGCTGTATCAAGTTCAATATTTTCTTCGATTGTTGTAAACGCTTCCATATAACCATTCAGTTCTCTAATAATTCTATCCATTTCTGTCATATCTACATCTGTTTGTGTTTCTTTTTCAAATGATGTTAATATTTCTTTTTCAGATGTTTCTGCATTTCTGGATGTTTCTAAAAGTTCTTCCGCCTCTTGTTCGGAAGTTATATCCCCCGAAAAAATATTTTCTTGGTTTAGACTTTCTAATCTATTTTCAACATCATTTATATGTTGATTAGTTATATTATAATGGTCAACACCTAAAACATTTCTAATGAAATTAACACCATATTTTTCTAAAGTGCTAAATTGATAAAATTTTAATACACTTCCCTTGTAAAATGTTAATCTAACTTCCTTACCAGTTCTATCTCTTACATATAAATTAATTCTTCCCTTATCATCTCCCCCTAAAAAGAAATCTTTACGATTTTTATTTAAATCTAATTCGTCATTTACTTTGTAAAATCTTTTTACCATTTGTTTGATTATTTTCCTTTTGTGAGTTATTTGATCTTCTGGTGATAAATTTTCTAATTGTTCAAAATATTTATTTATATACTGGTGAAACTCCATATCATTTTAAAAAGAAGTTTCTACTTCATTATCCACATCATGATTATAATCTTTTAAAATATCCATTTCAATTTCTCCTCCTTCAGCCATTTTTTAAATAAAATTTTTTATTCATATTTTGGTGGAGGGTCTTTTATTGAAGAAAATTAAATATTTTCCTTTTTTTTAATTTCATTTCCTACTCTTGCTTCTGTATCTTCTATTAATTTCTTTCTTTCACTGTCATTCATTCTTGTTTTTGTTTGTTTTGTACGTATATTTTCTTTCATTTCATTATATTTTTCTAATTCATGTAAAATTGATTTAAATTCATTTTCATTTATTTGTCCATCAGTTAAAGATTTTGATATTAAATTTTTTATACTGTTTAGTTTACATTCTGCCATTGTTTTAATTTCGTAATGTTTTTTTTTTATTTTATTGTAAGTTTACATCTAACAGTTTAACTAAACCACCCAAACTGCCACATGCAACAGCTGTAATTTATATGGGAAGTAAAAAAGGAACTGCAATTCCTACACCTGCTAAAACAACAGATATTGAAATTAGACTTGTATCGACACCATCCGTTGCATTAACTCCTCGTTTATATTTCTTGTATAGTGATTAACGTTTATCTCTCTCATTTATTAACGTTTTTTCTATTTCTGTTATATTTTGTAGTCTATAATTTTGTCCATCTTCTTTTGGTAATTCAGGGTATAAATCTGTGGCCGTTGGTTGTTTCATTTTTAAGGGTATTTTTTTACTTTTTTCATAATTTACATTTTTAAAATTTTTTGGAAAAAACTTTTTAGAGTTGTAAAAGAATTTAAATTTCCCGCCAACATTCCTGAGATTCCAGATTCTACACAGGTAGAAATTGGAACGCGTGAAATGTATATTCCAGGTTCGGGGAAGACAACTCATATCATATTGATTTTCCAATAAATATTGGAAAAATATATTAACAACCAGGTAAATAAACATGTAAAGTGTATTTGGTTTACATTGATACAATAAGGACTATTAAATTAATAAATCTTATAAATGATTAGTCCTACAATACCTAATACAACACTTCCAAATATTATTGCTTGTTTATTTTCTTCATGTTCTATATTTGGTTTATCTTGAACAAATTTATCAGAAGGCTTCGGTATATCATGAACAGGTTCTGGTAAAGATTTTTTTTTTTGTTTTTGTTCCATTTAATTTATTTAAAGAATGAGAAACATGTTTATTATTTATATCATCGTTAAAGCCTAGTTTTTGATCTTTTGTTGCGATTACAATTTTGTTATTATAACCAACAATTGTTCCAATTTGTAATCTCACATCACTTGGAGACATATATAACCCAATACCATAGACATAATTAACTTTACTACTAGCGTACTTTATGACAAATTGATAATTTGAAATCTGAGAGGGTGAATCTATGGGATTATTAATAGCATCTTTAACGTTTGCTAAGAATTGTTTTTGAGCATCAAATCCTGTACCTATTTTTAGTATATCTACACGTGTTTGAGATTGTGCTCCTAATAAAGCCCATACAAACGTTCTAATACTTTCATTAATACGTTCAATACCTACTTTTGTAAAACCTTCTGATTTGTCTAGAATAAATGTTGTCCAAGCCATATTTATATCTATTGTATGCTTAACTGAATCGTTTATATTTAATAATGGGCCATTCTGAGAATGATTTATTCTATATTCACCACTTGGTTTATTGTATTGGGTAAAACTTCCTAAACCATGACAACCTGTTTCTAATTTTTGTCTCCAATCTGTATGAGGTGAAATTTGAAATTCATTACATATTTATTGATATGCAGCTTTATCATAGGGATTTTTGTAATAACAGAAAGAAGAATCAGTTGGTAAAGGTGATTTAAGTTCTTTTAAGATTCTGGCAATACAATAATATAAATGAAACATATAAATCGTTTGGGTTAAATTTGAAGTGTTTTGTATGTGGTCATCATAAGAAACACCACATCCTGTAGTTGCACACCAGACTGCAAAGTTTAATTGACATTGCCACCAATCAAACGAAGAATACATCCATGTATTCCATGGTTCGTTTGTGTGTAATGGTGGGTTTTGATAATTTTGAAATAAATCGGGGAAAGTTGTTTCAAAATTTTCTTTTTGATTTACAAATATTAATTGATAAACAAGGATTATATCTTTTTCAGAATATTTAGTGTAAGGATTATATGATGCATAAGAATTATATTTAAATTCTTTCTTCATTTTTTACCCTAAAAATGTACCATACCATTTCAAATATTGATAAAACAATAAACTTACTTACTTACATTGATAACAGAAACGAAAATAAACGTATAGGTTTAAAATATATAACATATTGTGTAGGTTGGGATAATATGACAGATGTACATATAAAAAAACTGGAGAGAAACCCATAAAACTTATAGATGGTTATTATAGTTTCAAACAAATAGCAAATGAATTTATAAAAGAAAATATTGAATTGTCCGTAAATGAAACAAATGGTATTGCTTTATTAACCACTCCTGTTGAATTAAAAATAAGTAAAAGTTTAAGATATATGTTAGGATTTAATAAAAACAAAAATATTCACACCCAATGAAAAACATTATGGAAACAGACCCATAGATTTTGCTATATATAAATCATTGTATTTACATTTAGAACAAGTAAGCACTTTTTATAATTATCTTGATGGTGCTCCGAGTACATTATTGGCTGTTATTCCAGTTGAAAATAAAGAGTTTGGAGATGTTATAACAACGAGATTTGAGCATCCAGAATATAAATGTTTAGTAAATGATGTAATAACAGAATTGAAATTAGAAATTAGAGATGAGGATAATAAAAATAAGTAATAGTTTACCAATTAATTGTGTTTTAGAAATTATCTAAGGGTACCGCTTCGCTAATAATTTACCTATTAAAAATGAGTATATTTGGAGTTAAAAAAAACACGTAGATGCATCGGAAATATTAAAAATGAGGAACGAGCTTCAAGTAATGGAAATTAATAATAATTTATTATATAACAAAATTATAAATATACCAGACAGAAACACAATATGTATATTCGCTGGTATTAATGGCCCATTGAAATTTAATCAAATGTTTAATTTTGGTACTGGTGGTAGTGAATATGTTATTAATTATCCAGGTCAAATATTAGATCTTTAGTTTAATAAGTCTAAAAACAGGTAAAGATGGTTTAACTGTCATGGTGAGTGTTAATGATAAATTAACTTTTAATGGAATAGAATTGGATGATTCTGTTTATGAATATCATAA